>JAYMSL010001289.1:0-17865 GCA_036897195.1 Plantago coronopus
GTGAGGAGAATACAACTTTTTCCTATACATAATAAAAACTAATGAAAATTAAATAAATCAAATGAACTGACACATGTTTAGAAATACCTAAAAGACCCAAACACATAATTAAAACATGATTTAACAATGCACATTAGCCCTTTTAACTGTGTGAACATTATAAAACTCTAGAACATTACAATGTACTCAAATCAGTAATAGTACTAAAATGACAACGAAGTGCAGCTCAGTTGGTAAGACGCTTCACTTTCAACCAATAAGTCGGGAGTTCGAGTGACTCCTTTGCCGTTTAAAAAAAGAAAAGTAATAGTACTAAAATGCAAATTCAACAACTTTTTCTTGTTGAGAGAGCAAATACAATCTTAGTCTATTTTATTAAAGTTATGTTTAATTCACTTATATTTTTTAAACTCATTTGAATTTCATTATAAATTTGAACTACGAACTAAGTGAACTTAGTTCGAAACTGAACTGATATTAACTCAACTAAAATTTTAGCTGAATACTTGAATTGAGTTTGATTCGGCCTGTTTGGCCAAGAGTTAACTGGTGGAGTTTTGAGTGTTAGTTAGTTGAGGAATAGTGAATAGTAAGTAAAAGATATTTGAGTTTTTAGTCGGATTTTTTATTGGTTTTAGGAGGGAATATTATAGGGGTGCAAGAGATGTGTAAGAAGTGGGGTATGTGTTTAAGAGATAATAGTGTGGGGTATGTGTAAGAGTGTGTAATATATGTGTAATAGTGTGAAATTAATAAATAAGGGTATGTGAGATTATTTTACTAACTAAGGAACTAAATGTTGACCAAACATAATAAAAATGAGTTTGCTAGGTAACTACTCTTGAACTAAATGCTGTACGCCTCTATTTTGTGGATGGTGACGTATGGCATGTAAACATCACAAATTAAACTATTAAACCTGTCAAAGGCGGTAAAGTAAACACCGATTTGGCGCCAATTTCGAGCCTCATCCCGCCCTAATATTTAATCTCCCCAAATTGCTCGAAAAACTGGCCACTGACAGAGGCGATTGTTAGAAGAAAAGTGCAGAAATGGTGAAGATGACTGAGTACGAGCGGAAGAGGCTGGAGAACATCAAGCGCAACGATGAAATGCTGGCGGCGCTCAAGATCCAATCCAAACTCACTGACCTTTCCGCCGCCAAACGCCAAAGGTCCTAATCTCTTTCCGTGTTTCTTAGATGTTGAAATCTCCGTGTTGTATGCCTTTTTTTTATCCGTCGAATTGTCGTGATATACTGATACTAGATAATTGAGTGCTGATTGTAGCGTTAGATGTCATGGAAATGGAAGATTAGGAGCAGGAGAAGTTTATCGGTCGGAGATATGAATGGATTGTGGTGCTAGATGTATATAGTTGCCAATATTGTCTGTTTGTGTGATTTGAAGTATTCAATTCACGTTTCTGTGCCGGTAACCGCATGACCACATTAGTGGATCTATTTTTAAGTGACAAATTAGTGGGAAATTGAAGTGGAAATGTTAAAAGAAAAAGGGAATTAGGTTTTGTTTTGTGGTTGCTGCTCTCTGCATATGAGGGGATTTGTGATTTGCTTGTCTAAAATATGGTGTGAGGAAATGGTTATTGGTGTAAATGCAGTTGTATGTTAACTGGATGCTAGTTGATTGAGTTAATAGAGCTATTGTTTGGTAAATGCGGAACCATTATTGATCCTCCATTTCGCTGATTCAAAAGAAAAGAAAAAAAAAGAGCTCTTGTTTGGTAAGTTCTATATTGTGCACTATGAAATGTTGCCTCTCTTCTTATAATCCTGGGTTCATTGGTTTGAGAACACTATATAGTATGTAGTAGTATTATATCACGGCTATTTTTTTTATTTATTTATATTTTGCTCATTGCAGTCCTCCAAGTAAATCCTATAAAAGGAGTCCAGTTAAGAAAGCTAAAACTGAAACTCCTGTGGTTTTGCGCCGGTCTCTAAGAAATCGTGGGGTGAAACCAGATGAAGCTACAGCCAAGGGTCTAAAACTGGCTAGCAAATCTAAGCGATCAGCTTCTTCCCCTGTGAAAAGAACTGTTCATGAACCAGGGCCCGTTAAAATGTCAGTTGCGTACACTCATGATGATGGGTCAGAATGCAAGCTTATTGAAACTATTTCTGGAGTTGTTAAGAAGTCCCATAGTAGTGAGAGTGCCACAGGTTTCATTGCTTCTGACAATTGCAAACGAGAGTTTGGTTCTGTTGATGTGGAAACACTGCAGTTGAAGTCTGAAAATATAGCACGGGTGGTCTCAGGGAGGATAATGAACCTGTGCTTTTACCCAACATTGGATATGCAAATGGTTGTTGTGGGAAATAAGTATGGGAACATCGGATTTTGGAATGTTAATTCAGATGAAGATGATAATGGGATATACGTGTTCAGCCCTCATCCTGCACCTATATCTGGAATTGTCATAGATCCATTGTCCCTTTCGAAGGTATGTTGTCTGGGTTTCAGCTAATGTCTAGATCTATATTCTTCTTGAATAATCTAATCGTTATATGTAGAGTTACTGTAGTCAAGAGTCCAAGCAGGGAGAATCTTACTTGTATACTTGCACGACCAGTTTTATCTAATGCTGCTGATGAGTTAGAAATTAGAATGCTAGATTGTCTGAAATTACTTGCCTGCATATTAACAGTCTGCATTGAATTTTTTATTATGGATCAGACCTCAGATGTTTAATGCACATTGTTGTTAGTTTCTAAAGATGTGGTGTTATGTTCTGCACTCATGTTTTCTGTTTCAGGAAATTGGACTGAGGGGATAATTTTAGAGTAGACACCTGATTAACATTTTGATAAGCCGAATTATGGTACAAGCTCTTTTAATCCCAGAATGGCTTACATATGTAGATCTTGTTATTTTCTCCTGTGGCATATAGCAGGTGCTAGTTATAATCATTCATGCTACATGAAGAAATCTTTTAGTAATCTATTTCTATAAGTCGGTTTTTGCCTCTTTTTGTTGAAACTATGTGAGTGGTCGTATTTAATTATCTCCTTTAATAAATTGTGATTTGAAAATCGAATTTTGCCAATTTCTGTTTCTGCAGATGTACAGTTCATGTTATGATGGCTTCATCCGGTTGATGGACGTGGAGAAAGAAGTATTTGATATGGTTTACTCCACTGAGGAAGGTGTATTCTCCATATCCCTCAGCCCACATGACCGGGGTGCCTTGTATATCAGCGAGGGTACGGGAGGATTAAATATGTTGGATCTCAGAGTGGGGAAGTCCTTGCTGTCCACATATCTACATGAATATAGAATCAACACCTTAGACTTCAACTCTACAAATGATAACTTAATGGCTACAAGTTCCACTGACGGGACTGCTTGCATCTGGGACTTGAGACAACTAAATGCAGATAAACCAATACCACTGAAGACTGTTGATCATAAAAGAGCCGTGCATTCTGCTTATTTTTCACCCACTGGGAAGTTTCTAGCCACAACAAGGTACGCATAAGGCTTCAAGCACATTGTTACACAAGTTTGTATTTATTTTCTTTTTCTCCCTTTTCAATTTTTTTCCTGGAATTTTCTATTTTCAACTTTTATATTCTATGGAGCACTTGTTAACTGTAGAAGGAAACTGCAGTTCTTTGCTTGGAGAATACTTGTTTATCCAACCTAGAAGATATAATATAGCCAGATTACTGATGAAATTACCTTTAAAGAAATGGTGGGAATACTGAACCAAGTGCGTTGTGATTATGAGAAAATGGTCTTCCCATTGTTTGTAACAACTGTAGTAAAATATGGAGTGCTAACCACCTCATATATTTAGAGGTGCAACTAAGAGTAGGGTCAGATAGACTGATAGAAGGCATACCCTACACACTACATAGCATAACCAAATACGTATGGCTATTGCTTTTGCGGAAAGATTTGTTGATTCAGATTCTTTCGTCTGTGTGACAGTGTTGAAAACAAAGTCGGCCTTTTAGGCGGAGCAAATTATGAGGATATATCAATGATAAATCATCAGAACCATACAAATAGATGGCTTTCTACGTTCAGGTATGTTTTTCAATGACATCTATGGGCCTTATGTATGCTGGTAGTACTTTGTGATGGAAACATTTTCATCAGTTCCCCAATTTGACTTCTCTGGACTTACGTTTTTGCCTTGTTATTCTGGCATCAATGCCCTAACAGAGGTCTGTGGGGTTGGGATGATTCATCCATCTTCATTGGCAACGTAAAGAGGGGAATCGATGTCATTTCTGTAGCCAGCAAGAGAACTGTTGATACGTTGGTAAGTGATCTCATGACAGCTATTCCATGTCGTTTTGCTGCACATCCGTACCACGTTGGGATGTTAGCAGGGGCTACAAGTGGTGGTCAAGTTTACATCTGGACTCCATAAATTGTACCACTAGACAGGAGTTAATGTTCCAAGTAAAATGTGTAATAGAGGTGTAATCTGAGTACCTGATTAACTTGGTTTTGTATATTATGATTCTGTTCTGTTTTGGCGCAAATTTTGAGTAATAGTACATGGCCGTTCATTTTAAGTCTGGCTAAAAATTTATCAGTACTTCATGTCATTTCAGTTAATAATACTTCCCCCATTTCATTAAAAATTTCATAGATTTCATTATTTGGCGTTACGTTACCTAAAAATGGAAACTTTTTATCCCACTATCTAATTCTTTATTATTTCTATTTCTTACTTTATCATTATTTTATTCAACATCTCTCTTATTTTATCATCCACTTAACACTATACCAATATAATATACCACACAAACTAATATTTTAATAATTTTTATTAATCCAAGAGAAAGAACTCCCTTAAAAAGTTTTTACTGAAACGGAGGGAGTATAAGCCAAATCACGAATCTATTCAAGAACTTAAATAATAATTCAGTCCGGTCTCTTGCATTGTGATGGTATCTCATGATCCATCGAGTCCGGAGTAGCAAATGTTATGTGCGACCGCTGTCTTGGAAACTCCAATTCGTGTAACTACCAGTAAGTATATCATATTGACCCATAGTTTGTAGGTTAAGAGAACATGCCGAATAACTTTGTTATGACAGACTCCAGTTAATTGAGTATTTGTATTTCATAATTGACCCATGGCCATGGATTAGGAAAACATGTCGAATGCCTAGTGATGAGAGATCCTTTAGGAGATTATTTTAAGAAATTTTAGTTGTGAAACTTATACGTAATTGAAATAATTTAATTTAAATTTGAGTATCACAATTCAATCAAAATCAAATTTAAATAATGTAACTCGAACTTGAACTCAGACTCCAATTAGTTAATGGTCACTTATTGAGCAACTATGCTATCAGAGCATACTGGTTAAGATTGGGACTAAACATGATAGCCCCCTACCCTACAGAAAGCTTAAAAATGATAGAGAGATTGAGAGGGGTCATAAAATCCAAAGGCAAGAATGTTTCAGCTAACACAAAATCCTGCACCATCTATCTCCCGCTTGAAATGGCGTCATAAACCCCTCAACCCTTCACCACCCAAACGACCTCCAAATTACTCTTCTTCAATCCGAAATTGCTTATCATCTTCTGTGTCCAATCGACCCATTAGGTAAAACCCTTTCCCTGTTGTTCTTGTTTTTCCACTTTTCACAATCTAGGTGTATTCCGCTTGCTTGTCTAAAAGTTGCTGACTTTTGTTGCAGATATGCAGTTCTTGGTGCTGGCTTCGCCGGGTTATCGGTTGCCTGGCACTTGCTTCAGGTACCAATTCGTTCTTACTCCATTGAAAATCCATGTTTCTGTATTGTTTTGTATGTACTACTATTATTTTGATACTTGATAAGATATTGGAAACCACTTACTTGTTAGTTTTGTAATATCTGCTTCTTAATTGTTTGCATCTTCAAGTTCAAGTAGCATTTTTTTTCTCTAAAAAAGACTAGTGAAGAACTGCCTCAAGTAGAATTTATGACATGAAAGTTGTTCCCTTTAAGGAGATTTTTACACTAATTGATGTACAAGGACAACCAAATCTCAGTCTTCAGTCTTAATACGACGATGAAAATGGGGCTCAATCTTATACCCAAAGAAGAATCATCTGGCGCATATTTCCCCAGTCTGTTTCTGATTGTTGAACCATCCTTTTACAGCATGGCTCCGAAGAGGCCCATATTTGTGTTGATATTTATGACGGAGTTGGTGTTGGCGGAGGTGCATCTGGTATTGCTGGTGGACTTCTGCATCCCTACTCTCCAAAAGGCATGAATAACCATTTAATCTTTCTTCAGCTTTGCTTGAATTTCATGTACATTTAGACATAAGATGTAATAGTAGGTTCGGGAAGCTTCTTGCTGTTCATGACTATATTGTCCACTATGCAGTGAAGCTTCTTTGGAAGGGTGCTGAGTGCTGGGAAGAGAGCGTAAATCTTTTAAATATTGCTGAATGTGCGCTCCAGAAACAGCGAAAAAAGGATGGCCTGCCGAATGGTGAATCCCCTATTGTCAGAAGAAGGTTCACGCATTCATCCTCTCTATACAGTCTGTCCTTAATGTCCTGAACACCTTCCATGTACCTTGATTCCGAAAAGAGTAAACTATCCTGGAAAAAGAAAAGGACTTTGTGATATTCTCGTCACTTTAAACAATATGAGTTTCTAGGGTGTTCAGCATTCCCTGTATTTAACATTTGAATGCTTCTATTTCGATCATCGCCAACCAGATATCCTTGAATTTCTCTGTAACAGTTAATTGCTTTGCTGCCTCTGACATTAACTTGTTTACTTCAGAGGGATACTAAGACCAGCTATCAATTCGAAGAACATGGACACGATGATTGAAGTAAGCTCATCTGGTCTCCTTAACTAAATCACATTCAATTATGACTTTCACTGAGCCAGATTCACATTCTTTTCATGAGTAGAATGCTCAGCACTGTCTTGCCAATTGCAGAATAGAGTCTATCCATGAGGGGGCCGCTCAAACCCTTCTCCCTAATTTGTCTATACCTTTAAATATGGCATTTTATATGCCAGAGGCTTTGAATATCAATGCTGAATGCTATCTTCAGGTTAGATGAAACTACTGAAAGTGTTTGAATATTAAACTTTCTGAGATTTTTTGACATGAATTTTATTTTTCTATCAGAATCTCTATCTAGCATGTGAAAACCTGGCAAATGACATGTCCACTTCGGGCTTCCTGCGCAGAGAGTTGAATTTTCACAAGAAATCTGTGCAGAGTCTTCTGGAAATTGAAGGTAAGCTACCAAAATGAACTTAACCCCCTTCAAGATAACAAGTGCTTGCCGCTTCAAAAAAAAAAAAAAAAAAAAGAAAAAAAAAAAAGAAAGAAAGATCACAAGTGCTCTTGGCTTAAAAAAAGTAATATCTTGAATATTGCACCTTAAAATGTGCTATGAAAAATGTGCAGAGAAAGGATGTCCGTAGCAAAGATATGACAATTCTCTTTGCTTTGTTGGATTCTTGTGATATAATCATATGATCAGAGGAGAACATAACCTTGTAGTAGTATATTTTTATTTCTTAAACATTGACTCTCGTTGCTATTTGTATATATTTTACAGGGGACTATGATGCCGTAATTGTTTGCCTTGGAGCTAGGGCAGCATCTTTGCCAGAACTAATTGGAAAGCTTCCTCTCAGGATGTGTAGAGGTGTCATTGCTCAACTGCAACTTCGTGAAGATTGCAGGTAAACTTAGCTTTGTCACTAGGTGATTATGCTATGATCAAAGGTTCTCCAAATCCGAAAAGAATGTATTGAGGACTAGAGTCCGGACTAGTTTTAAAGCTTCTTGTCTGCTTCCCATTTGTAATCCATCAGGATATATGTTTGTTCTCATTAAGTTGATTATGATGGAAGGCAAAGATCAGAAATTGTTTTTAACAACTTTAAGTCTGTTTTTGGATGAATCACTTTCATATGATTTTAAATTCTACATTGGCACCTCTCATGGATGGATATTGTGATACCACTACGTATTGCACGCCCTTCTCTGTACACCAGAGTTGTGTTTGCCGTGTAGCAATAGAACCCACACCACAGAGTGGTTTATCTATAACTAATTTCTCTGGTTTCAAATGTAGACTACTTATTGTCTCTTTCTTTGGATGTCTCTTTTGGGGAACTTTAGATACTTTTAATACTATGTCTTTTATATGCATTGGCATTCATTCATAGACGACTGTTTGTATAGTTTCTCCAATGAGTGTCATGTCTGTAACTTACTTTTGGTGCTAATAGTAAGTAGAGAATATTTTAAAATACACTTAAACCTTTTCAAGGTTTTACAGTTTACACTAAAACCTTTTTATTTTGGTAATCAACACTTGAACCTTTCAAACTTTTGAAAATTTACACAAAGGTACAAAGGTTCAACAAATGTTGACAATCTTGGTAAATCGTATGATTTATTTATTCAATTATACAATTGCTATGTTCTTTCCCTTTTATAGTTTTCATATTACGGTATTATTCTTTGTTCGTTCGTTTGTTTGGTTGTCATTGTCTTCATTATCTGGTGACTAAATTGATTATATTTATGGGATTTAATTGCTTAACTTTTTCTTCAGTTTAAGAGGTTTATATCCTTCCTTAATTTAGAGAGTCAAGTTGAAATGAAATTAGAAGTTGTCTTTGTGATTCTACTGTGTTTCTTAGCAGCATCATCTTTGTTACTAACTTGGATAGAAGGTTTTAGTGTTGATTGCCAAAAATTTAAAACGTTCGAGTGTCAATTGTCAAAAATAAAAGTTTTTAGTGTAAACTGTAAAAATTCAAAAAAGTATGAGTGTATTTTGAAATTTTCTGTCAAATTTATCTGTCCTCCTACTGATCCTTCTACTACTTTATTATCTTGTAACTTTGAAACATGCTTATACCATCCTCCTAATTCTAATTAAGCCTATACATACCATCTTTTGCCTCGAATTTCCGACCTCTAGCCACCTTTACCACTATTTAATTTGATATATACTCCCTCCCTCCGTCCGTAAATTCAGCCCCATGTCCAAAAATAGAAACCTTTTATTACTTTTAAATCAAACACTCGTATCCCACTTGTACTATATACAATATTCTATCACAATCCAACCCCATTTAAACTACTTTACTTTTCATTTACTATTTTAATATACCTCACTTGTACTATATACCAATATATATACTACTTCTTAAATAATGTGCCCAAACCCTCATGGGGTTCAATTCGGCGGACGGAGGGAGTATAGGTTAGACTGTTAGAGGATGTTGACTCTAAATTAAAGCGAGGATTAAGCAGACTGTTAAGTTATCCTGGCGTGTAGATAAGACTATGTAGACCTTTTTTAGGAGGCACCTGCAGGTTCTTGTCGAGATCATATGCATGCGTCTCAAACTGTGGGTGGATCTGTAACTGTAATGAGGTTGGCGGGCGTCATCCTCAGAGAGAAATACAGACGGAATTCTTACTCTCACAGGCCGGCGTGCCGCGTGCGTGAGTGAAGTAATAGTACTACTGTGTCGTGTCCGTTTCGCATAATAGTTAATTAGTGCCCCCATGTTTTGCACTAATCATCATCATCATCATCATCATCATCATCATGTGTGTTGAAACAAACAAGAAAGAAAGAAAGAATAAAATAAGTTGCTGTTTTAGGTGAGATGGTGAAATTAGATTCTGAGAGTCAAGTGATAAGCTTCCTTCATCATTTGTGGAAGATGGATAGCAGAGTAGACTGAGTATCTTATGTTGATTTGATTTGCACCATCACCAAATTAGTTTACAGAATTTGAATGTGAACGTACACAAGCACAAAACAACACACCTCACCTCACCTCACCTCACCTCACTTGTTGCGTTCCCAAATTCCCTTCCTTCTTATCATCATTAACTCCACTCGATCACTGTTACGTTATTAATTCCCAACCATATCCTTCTTTCTTTCTTTCTTTCTTTCTCTTTCCACATCTTTAATTTTCTAGGTAAACTCCCAATGTAATAGTACTATCTACTACATCCGTCTACCTTCACATTTAATTTTGTTGATTATTTTTTAATCACTAATTACCTCTAAATTATATTGCCAAGAAATTTATCAGATATTAAAATAGTTCGATATTTATTTTATTTTAATAAATTTTTGTAAATTTGTTTTATTATATGTAATATAAGAGTAATTTACTCTTGAAAGAAAAGATAGCAAAGCTGAATTGAAAGGCTTTAATTGGACGGAAGGAGTAGTTATATTTAAATATTTTGATAGGATAATTAAACTAATGATTAATTTGATACTCTGTATTCCATACATGATTGATCTTTGTAAGATAATTCATAGCTAATAAATCACTTTAGTTAT
Source organism: Plantago coronopus (assembly GCA_036897195.1). NCBI lineage: Eukaryota > Viridiplantae > Streptophyta > Magnoliopsida > Lamiales > Plantaginaceae > Plantago > Plantago coronopus. The sequence goes on from JAYMSL010001289.1 coordinate 10,343, forward strand.
ATTCATAAAATTTAGTTATGTTATTTTCACATTAAATAAATGTCTAGTAAATTGTGAAATCACCGATTATACGATTTATAAGTTGCCTCCAGGGCCGGAGGTGTGCATTTTATAAATTTTATCAATCAGCCCTATCCCTCGATGTAAATGAATTTATAAATCAAGTTTGACATGATTTACTTGTCAACTCATAAGCTTTTTTTTTTTAGGGGAAAGTCTCGTCAACTCATAAGCTTTTTTTTTTTTAGGGGAAAGTCTCGTAAACTCATAAGATAAATATATATAATATTAGAAAGAAGCAAACATTATTTACAATGAATTTCAAAAATCCTTGAAATTCTTCCATCGCCCTGGTTGGCTCCAAACACATACCATGTGTGTCTATTGTAGGTTTGTATGTTAATGTGTTTCAAGTTTAATTACTTCATATTAGTAGTACATGGTTGATGGTTCCAAGTTTCAATTAAAGAAAATTCTTCATTTTGAGATTATGTAGTACAGCCCAGAATTTTGCACAGTATCACCGAACATAGTCGTTGATTCTGTTAGGTCTTAAATTTGGGGGTCTATGTGTATCTAATTCCTACTAGAAATTAAATGCAACTACCTCCATTAATTGTACTACTGCAGCCAGTTCCAAATTAAGTAGACTACAAACTGCACTCGTCTTCAATGAATCTGGAATCAAATACCGTTCTGGGGATATGAACAAATGTTAGCTAGCTTATCACATTGACCCTTTTATTTCAGGTCACTACTAGTATTTGGCACTTATAGTGTCATAAAATAAGCCACACCACACCATACCGGTATTAACTATCTAACACAAGCGCTCTCGTTTAAACGCCTAATTTTGTCTTTTGAATTGAATGAATCTAAATTAAACTATACGAAAACAAAAACCATTGGAATTAAAGTGTAATGAACAGAAACTAAATCAAACTGGTGCGTTTGACAAAAATTAAAGTGAGGTTAGTGTGATAGTGAAATTGAGGTTAAAAGTAAGTATATATAGTGGATAGTGGAGTAAGAAATAGGAGTTTGATAATTTGTGAAATGAATATTTGGAGTTAGAAGAGTAAAGGTGGATATGGTCCTTGTGAAAAGATGATGATATGCAAATAGAGACCGCAGAATTAGATTACTGTCTTCTTCTGGTATGTATATATGGTCATACAAATCCATACAATAGTTGTTAATATTTGGTGCGGTGGGCGGGTGTCGTCCATTTTTTAAACTAATTAAACATCCCCATTTACGGCTCTTTTATCACTTTCTTTTTAAACCAGCCACCTTCAACACGTATTCTTTTCTGCGTGCAGTGCAGGGTTGTTCTTATACTTGATTCAGATATATTTCTATTTTAACAAACTTCAGTGAATTTCACTCTCACTTTTTATGTATGATTGATAGTTCCATTTTACTACTTTTTTATTATGTTCATTTCACCAGAAAATTAGAGTGTTATATATCTTAACTAGCACTATTAACATGAGATACTGTAAGTAATTTCAGTATATATATTTTCTTACAAGAAAAAAATATTTAATCCACCCAATTACAAGTTTAGTGGTTTACAACATTTAAGAGGTAGTAGTTCAAAAACAGTTTTTCCCCTATCATAATAACTGCACTAAAGTTACAGTGTTGAACAAATTATTGATCAAACAATTTTCAATATCCCTATACAAAGAAGAGAGTAATTAATGTGAGGAATAGAATTCAAGACAAATTAATTACAACAAAATGGGTCATTGATACTGTTAAAAATAAAACAAATACGTTCCCCATGCTAGAAGAAGGTCTAAAGTTGCAATCTAAGGAGGCTCTAGCGCTCGACCTCGGCGGGTTCAAGAGCGTAGAGACAGATCATACCTTAAGACGTGACCAAAAGGCCACCAAGCGCCAAAGTCGTCAGGATCGGCACCACTTACCAGGGTCAACACCCTAGACACTTCCAAGGACGTAGACCCTGATTTTGTCCCAAATGACCATTTCCGGAGCAAGATAGTACATTTTACTCTCTAGACAAACTAGGGCTCCGGCCCCAGCTACGTGTAGACCCTGATGGGTCCAGCTGATTATGTTCACTAATCCTCCTGGTCCACTGTCTGGCCCACTTAGAGGCTTAAGACATGTACATGGGTCCTAGCCCGATCATGAGGAACAATGTGGAGCGTTGGATCTTAAACGATCTAACGGAAAGGCTACTTGACCACATTTGCCTATAAATATCTACCATTAGGGAGTTTCCCAAGGTAATTAATCTGAAACTCTCCACCACACTCTAAACCTCTTACTCTAAGAAACGGTTCTACCTCGAGTTAGACCTTTCCCGTTAAGTCACTTCCAGTTTGCCCTCAGACAATTTGGTTAAAGAGACTAACCCCCTACATTGAGTGTGCATGTCTTAGGTACTTGGAACGTGAAGAGACCATATACTCGAGAGAATAATATGTAAGCATTGGGCATTAAGAACTGAACACGCTTTACACTTACTCTACACGGATTATAGTGAATTGTATACGTGATCTTGTACTAAGACGAACTAGTACGACCTAACGAGTTTTATACCTGTCAGATCCGAACGATTTTTGTAATTGTCAATTAGGAAAATTAAGTATTTTTTAATACTTGGTGTAGTAGTATATTTTAGAAGAAATATCCCCAAATTTGATGCAGTGCTAGCTGGAGCATTTGGCCAATGCGTTTTTGAGTTACAAGAGAGACAGATGGGTTGATCAGAGTGAGCTGAGATTGTATATTTTGATGTCATCCCTAAAAACAAGATGATATTCCCATCATCAAATTCTGTTCCTATATATATGTTTCCTTCTGCTTAAATTTTCTAAATTCTGATTTCCCTGTTCAGACTTCTTAACATGGCCGGATACAACAGAGGTGGTGGAAAGTGAATCAATCTCACTCTTTTCAAAGACGACAAACGAGGACTAATAATGATTTTCTGATACTGACTTGAACTACCGATCTATTAATTAATTGCATAGAAAATATCTTACCAAACTACATTCTTTTTTTAAATATTGTTATTTCACTCCACAAAATTCTTAAGAAAACATTTCTGCCTCCCCTAACTTAAATACTTATTCCTCAAACTTGTTGACATATTTTCAAAATAATAAATAGGGTACTCTAATAAATATTAGGGACCTCGTATTAGACAATGGCTAAACACATAGACAAACACTCCAAAGAGCTCTCTACCCTCCCTCCTCCTCCACCAAAACCTCCAAACTCTCTCTCACAGCTCTCTACTACTACAAACACTCATAATATCCATCTCAACACTGAGATTACAACATCAATGCAAAGAACACGAAAACAACAACGTGATCTGGAGGCACTTGAAGCAAAAAACCGTAAAATCATCCTTGAAGCCCAAGAAGCAAAACTCAAACAACCTTCAATCCAAACCTCAGCAGCTAACACTAGCCATACCACAACAGAAACACAAACCCCAAACACACACATGACCAAACAAACCAGCTTCAAAGAGGCTCTGGCTTCTGGATTACCTCCATCTCCCTTGGATCTTCTTATTGAAGATGATCCACCACCTGCAGATATTGAAATGATGGGATCAGACACTACAGGTCAACAAGAAGAGGAAACAGAGGCGGGAAAAGAGGAAACAAAAATAAGGTTCACACACATAGAACTCTCTGAGTTATACAAACCATGGAAACAATCACTGATTATCCGAACTGTTGGATACACAAAATCAGTTCCAAACATAGAAAAGCACCTTCAAGGTCTTTGGAAGCTCACAAATCCCATCTCCTCTATGGACTTGGGAAAGGGTTGTTATATTATCAAAACTACAACTGCTGAGGATTACTCAATAGCAATTGCTGGAGGACCTTGGTTCCTCTTCAATTACTATTTAGCAATCCAACAGTGGAAACCAGATTTTGAACCTTCTACTGGAGGTTTCAAAAATATGGCAGTTTGGGTCCAACTACCTGAACTCCCAGTGGAATACTATGATCACAAGGCCCTAACAAAAATTGCAAAAGGGATTGGCAAGCCTATAAAGATTGATTGGCATACTACACAAGCAAAGAGAGGCAGATTTGCCAGAATTGTGTGGAGATTGCTACTTCAAAGCCACTGATCAAAGAATTACAAATTGGCTGAATTCAACCACTCAACTATGAGATTGGTTCTGAATTTCGCTACACATGTGGTACTATTGGTCATCTCAAACTAGCATGTCCAAGTAAGGACAAAGCTAAGAGCTCTGATACAACTACTACTCATGTGGCCACAAGCAGCAACAATGGTAAAGGAAAAAATGATGCTAGCTGGCACATAATCAAGCACAAACGTTCCAACAGGAACTCAAGCAAGACAAACAAAGCTGCAGAAACAAAACAAACTGACAAGGGAAAAAACGTGGAACAAAAGGCTCGTTCCAAGAATGTGGGAGAATCTGGGAATCACAAAAAAGCTGATACTACAATCATTGGCTTGTCTGCCGTGTCAGATAACCAATTGAATGTGGTTCCGTCTAAACAAGGTGATAAGCTATCTTTGCAAACCATCAACACGCCAAAACAAGTCCCAAGAGCAGAAGCAGAAGATAGAATTAATGCTCAGACGCAAACTGATCCTATTGAGCCACACTCACAGAAAATACCGGTAGCCGAACAGTCGGCACACTCAAGCAAAACAATGATGGCATCACAGATACCGAGCTCCATCTCCGGTTATACATCCATCAGACAAGCCATTCAAGTGGCAAAAAATAAAAACTCAGAAATTAAGAACTTACAAAATTCTGTGGCAAATGGCAAGCAATTCTCAGAGCAGCCTCGTCTCAAGCCCCGCACCAACATCAACACCGTCTCCGGTGGTATCTCCCTACACGCTGCTCTGCCCGACGATGACAAGAATTCCAACGACATCCGAGTTTATCAACTCGGCAATGGAGAGGATGATACAGACGGGAGAAACGTCGGCGAATCCCATCACCATTCCGACTTCCCCGACGTCACTACCGGAGGTAAACAGGTTCTCAGCTTGCAAGCTCCACTCACACTCCACCAGATTCAAACCCTACTCCAGCCGAGCATTCCGGTTCCTGCTATTCTCCAACACAGGAACCCAACTCCAATGGAATTGGTGGGCACCCCTGTGTCTTTTCTACAACACATTTCTCAACCTCCCCCCTTCTATCAAGCGAGGAGGGAATCAAACTTCCCCTTTCCTCCACCACCGCAAACAACCACCAGCACCCAAACTCCACCCCCAACCCAAAATCTCCAAAACAACCTCTTTCGACAATACCGCCAGAGACAGACGACGACTACACAGGAGACTTCCTTGATTACTCTGCCGCTATTTCCGGCGACTGAGACATCGATTTCTCTCCTACCGGATCAGGATGGGAGGAGCAGCTCGATTGGGATGCCGCCGAGATCGAATTTGACACTTCTCACGGATGCGATGAAGCAATTAATCGAGGAGGAGGAGAAGATGTCAACAGTGCTGGACATAATCTCCAACGAGTTCACGATCCGACCGACTTGCACCCAACCAATCTTGGTGCAAGTTGCGAGAAATTGCCCGGTGATGCTACTCAAGTACAAGGCGGTGCCGCTGCGGAGACCCACCAGATTGGTTCACCTTCACAATCTCCGGGTGGAACCCAAAATAAGAGAGACAACTGCTTAAATAAACCCTCTCTTGGTTCGAAACGTCAGAAGCGGACAGATCCAGAGTGCTGAAGGAAATTTTGTGTGGGTGATTGAGAAATTGGCAATGAAGTTTTTATTCTGGAATTTGAGAGGAGGAGTAAACGATGATACAATGGGGGAAATTGAGAATTATATCACAGAATATAAGCCTCTTATGCTCTGTTTGATGGACACACGAGCTAACGAGGAAACCTCGGCTAATAATGTTTACCGTTTAGCTCAACTTGGTTATCCTAACACAAAAATTGTAACCCCGCAGGTTGAAACACCAATGATGGGAGGACACTGGTTTCTGTGGAACGAAAAACTGGTGAATGTAGAACTAAAGATGAGCCACGATAGGTTGTGCCACTTTCTACTTCGATTCCCGGCAGGCAACACTTTGGCTATATCTTCTGTTTACCAGTTTGCTCAACCCAATAAGAAAACTCAGGTATGGAATTTAATCGATTCTATTAGTCGTACAGTTAATACTCCTTGGTTATTAGCCGGTGATTTTAATTGTATTCTTAATCATAATGAAAAAGTAGGTGGTAATATTACTAATTGGAAACGTATTCTTGACTTTAAAAACTGTTTACACTCGGCAAATTTGCTTGATCTCGGTTTTAGTGGTCCCGCCTTTACTTGGAATCACCGTCAATATGCAAGTAATTTCATATGTTCTAGACTTGATAGGGCTTGTGGTAATCATAGTTGGCTTAGATTATTTCCGGCTTGACAAGTTAAGAATATTTGTAATACTTCTTCAGATCATACGGCTTTACTTGTTGATACTAACCCGCTAAATTTTCGTATTAAAAAACAATTTAGATTTGAAAACATTTGGCTTCAAAATGATGTTTTTAGAGAAAATTTTGAAGAATTTTGGAAAAATAAAATCGAAGGTAGTAGTTTTAACCTAAACTCTACTCTTCTTGAGCTTGGAGAATAAACTCGAAAGTGGAACCTTTCTCCACTCTCGATAATAAACGAGGAAATCAAAATGCTTCTTCGAAAGCTAGAACATATTACCACACACATACACCAAAACCCAACTATGTTGGGCCCGCAAGAAGAAGATACGCGTAAGCGAATCAAATATCTTCGGAATCAAAAACGAATATTTTGGAAACAACGGGTAAAAAATAATTGGCTAAAACATGGAGATGCCAATAGCAAATATTTTCATGCATATGCATCTCATCAACACCGTAGAAATTTTATACATGGCATTAAAGACCAAAATCAAGCTTGGACTTATGATCAACATGAGATGCTTGCGATCTTTGCGGATTTTTTTCGCAATAACTCACAAGCACAAATGGTTGATCTCACACCTTTTGAAGAATTACACACACCCGCATTGACCCATGAAGAAAAATTTTCGATGATTGGACCCGCGGATGAAAAAGAAATATGGAAAGCGTTAAAATCAATCGGCACCGATAAAAGCCCGGGACCGGATGGTTTTTGATGGACGTCGTTTAGTCCAGCAAATAAATTTGTATCAGCCAAGACTAACAGACTAGACACTATAAATAGCGTAGAGCAAGTTAATCCCGAGTGTCGGTCTCTAAAGGAATTAATTAAGCTAAAGATGCAATTGCTAAAGTTAATTGACACTTAATCTAGAAAGCAAGTAAACAGTTTGGTGGGTTTCCCCGATAGCGCAAGCAGTTGGCAAACTAAATAGTAAACAAACTAAGAACACGTAATAACAATTAGCAAATATAAATACGAACTTGTCACGGGAGATAAAGGTGGCAGTGATAGCGAATCAATGTTACTAGCCCTAGCATACGATGGATGAATAAATAGCTT
>JAYMSL010001290.1:0-17860 GCA_036897195.1 Plantago coronopus
TTTCATATGTTTCTGTCACTTTTGCCTCGGTTTGTATCTTCTTGGACTGTGAACTTTCTATCATTCGCAAGTTTATACATGCTTTTCCCGAGTTTTTTTTTTGTAATGTCGTATTGAGGTGCAAGTTCAATTGTTTTAGTATATATTCAATGTGTTGTTTGTGTATGCAATCAAATCGTTTTTCCACGATCTGTCGCACCCCACATCTTCCAAGTTCACCAACTGTCAAAACTTGGAAGATATTTTTGAGCCCAAAAAATTTATCATAAACGAAAACGAGACGTATTCATCAAAAAATCCAAAATAATATTTATTTGAATAATAATTGAAAAAATCGTAGCTCCCGCTTGAACAACTAAAAATTCATTCTTTTATATAAAAACCAATCTAAATTATTTATATTCTGAATTTGTTCTATTTACCCTCGGATTGCACATGATGTATAACAAGTATTTTTTCACGTCTAAAAGTAGTATAAAAACACTTCGATAATATCTTCAATTATTTTTCTAATGTTGTGGGATGCTACCAAATTGTGTAGTCCAACAAACAATCAATTCCACCAAATCACGCAGTAATCATATATATTGTCCATTACTCATATATGTTGTCCACTAAATCAGTGACTAATTACTGAAATCATAGTCGGTTACATTATTCTCCATCCACCATTGAAAGACATTAACAGTTGAGCAAAATATGGCCATAATCTTGCTAAATCCTCCAATAATCGTGGTCCATTAATGAAATTCATCTTGCTCACTCCCCTCTTATATAAGTATATGAATACCACAAGTGAAATTCGCAACCATCTAACCTCAAATATACACAAATCATGGACAACAACCATCTCCTTACGTTACCACACGACTTGCTAACTAACATAATGACACGCGTTGCTAAACACTCAACCGACTCATGGGCTAAGGCTATGCTAAGGTATGAATTGATTGTGGTTTCCAGTTTGTCATTATTGTTGTGTATATAAGTTCGGCTGATTCTCAATTTTATGCAGTTGTACTCTGTTAGGTGTTGTTTGCGAGCAACATCATGTTATGAGGAACCTCAATATAGATGATAAGAAAGTCATCCCAGACAATGTTGCTGAACATTTGTTCTATATCAAGCATCCTGAGATGGTATATAGACAAGCTTTGGTAAGTTTAGTCATTTCGTAATACACATACGATTATTTTATTTCTCTACCTCTAATGACCACGTGCATCATTTTTTTATAGATGCGGTTCTTCAAGTTTCAACACTATGAAGCCGCTATTAGACTATTGAAGATAGCAGTGATGGGTCTTCATCCCGAGGCCCCTTATGCAATATCATTTGTCAGACTATTCAGTACTGACAAAAGCAAGAGGAAGCAAGGTATGAAGAGTTTTGTGTTGCTCAGGGATGCTAATGATGGTAGGATGTATTTGAACACATACCGGCAGAAGTTTAAACAACGAATGCTTCAGATGAAAATCAAGAATACTGCATTTCTGAATATCCCAATGCTTTGTGATCCTAAGACTAGAAGCATCATGTGCAATAGGATTAAGAAACCTTTTCGTGGAAGGAGACGGATGATATGCATCAACTGCATAGCTGATCGTGAATTGTTTTACATTAACTTTGTTTAGTAACTTATGTTGTTTAATGCTGATATGGTGTAGCCATGAATTCTGCCAAGTTCTCATTTTAGTTTTATTGTCCTTTTCGGGTACACTTTAAGTTTTTGTAATTTCGTTAATTTATCTAATGTTAGAATATAATTGCACTCTGTTTTTATAAGTTCATTCGTATTCGTATGTATCTCATTTTAATGGCGTCAAAGAATATTAGAAGTTTTTTAATTTCTTAGTCTGTAGTTGGTGTATCCCATGAAATAGTACTTCCATAAAATAGTACTTTCAGTATTCATCACACCAAATATCATATACTAATTATTTTAAGTGACAAAACTATCGACAAATATAACCCACTCCAATAACATAATCATATAAAAAAAACAAAACCGAGAGACATATTCATGATAACTAATACTATTCCAGTCAACACATTAACAAACCTTAAACTGCGCGTATTAATTTGTGACAATAATTAATTGTTTTAACAAACAATAGAGGGATAATTGTTTTTATTAATAAATAGGATAACCCAAAATTTCCCGTAAGATTTTTCCCAAAATTTCATAAACTTATACATTGTTTATTTCCCTGATTGAAATATATTTTTCCAAATACAAGGTCATAGATTATTTTCAGTCCAATAAGTCTTGATGAATGCTTCCTAGAAACCTATAAAACCCACAACGCACACACACATGTGGCAGCCTCCAATTCTCATATATACAACCCATACCGTACACAACACTTCGCCAGACAAAAACACCTCCTTTAAACACTGTTTATTTGTCATGGCTAGATTCGGTATGTGTTACACTCGCAAGAGGAATGCGTCCAAAATCCCGTTGAAAGTTCAAGATCGTATTCTCTACCTTATGGCCACTAAAGGAAGGCGCTTTAGTGGCAAAGTTATGATTATGTAAATTTTTAATGGATACGCATATGTTACTTGATTTATTTTTCATATAGACTACATGTATTAACATATTTCATTCTTGATATTCAGATCCAAACGCTACCAGAATATCCACTTGAAGCAAAACTATTATCACGAGGTCGAATTAGAATTGAACTCCTGCTTTTTCCCCAACCCCCCTCCATCATACTTGATTGAGTTCAATGCTAGATGTATTGCTGCTAATAACCCAATGGCATACATTGAGTTGTTGTTGGTAAGTAATTATTAGGAATTATGCTTTAATCTTCTCTTTGAAATTAGCGTCATTGTACTAACAATTCCAATTTCAATCAGGGTGATGTGTTTGCATATGGTGACTTCAGAAGGATTCATTACCTATTCGAAAAGCTGTTGGTTAGGAAGCAAACAATTTCGATTTACCTAACAACAGTTGTCAAGCTGCTCCGCATCGATTTCACAATGAATGCCGAAGCACAAGAAACATTGTTTAACATGTACAATGCGTACGACGGCGTATTCACTACGTATCGATGCCGTGTAACAATTCTGCAACTCATATACCATGAAAAAAACCGGTTGATGGAAGAGAATACCTATGTCCATCGTCATTGCTATAAGCATGCACTACCAAGCCCTTCACAAGCATTTGGTCTAGAGTGTAAAGGATGCGTTGCTGACTATGAAACACAGTGCTATACTAACAAAGAATATCAAGACTGGTCACTATCCGACACATTTAAGCAGTTTGTAAGATAACAAGTCCGCTGATATACTCAAGTTTTATTATTTGTTGCTATGAAATTGGCCTTGCAATGTCTTTTACTTTAGGGTTTGTATATTTTATCACTTTTTTTTAATCTTATAATGAGTTACATTATTTTTGAAATTAACTAGAATAGATTACATTGTCCAAGAATGAATCTGTACACTTATGTGCAAAAATAGCGACATATAATATTATAATCAAGATAAAAATGATATGGCATCCAATCAAGTTTCCAGTATATATATGGATGATTGTATACCAAATCCATTTTTTGGTTCTTTATCCTTCGATTGATGTACTCAAGTACTTCAAATCAATTCCCAATATTCACTTTTGTTTTTTTGTATCTTGCTGGAAATGAAAAAATCGATACCATATAAGTTTTGATATGTATACTATAAATATATCCAAGTGTTTTAGTATTTATTCAGAGTTAACTTCCACAAAGTATACAAACAATGGATTCCAAGTGCGAAATGGCTCCAGAGCCCCGCCTGCTCTCTCTTCCGCCCGATCTCCTGACCACCATTATGGTGAAACATGTCTCAGACTCATCTCGAGATTGGGCCTACGCGGGTTCAAGGTTTGATTATCTTTAATTTTTACTAGGCTTTTTTAGACGTTTTGAAAACTTTGTTAATAACGTCTTTTTTTACATTTCTCATATACGCAGTTGTAAATCCCTGGCAAATGTTTGCAACACAAGAGATGTGTTACAATCAATCCCCATACGGGCCGATCAACAAATCCCACCACCAATGTTTGAACGTCTCTTCCATGCTATGCACCCTGAAGTTGTTATAAGACGATGTTTGGTAATAAACTCATGTGCTTCTACTATGAAGTGTTTGTATTTATTATTTAAGTTTACAAACTAATATTCATTTCTTGGGTGTATTGAAAAAGGAGCTATATCACAACATTGAAACACGCCAAGAAGCATATCGTCTTTTAGATCTTGCGGTCAAACTCGGACACAATGAAGCGAAGTATGCTTTACTTCTTTTCCGTATTTTGCATGAGGACGTGTCCATAAAGGACATGGCAATCAGTGAATTGATGGGTTTGAAGTTTAATGATGATGGTGATGACTACCTGTGGAGTTGTCGTTTCCGAATGATTACAAGAATGACTTCTTTTAAATTACCAAACCATGATTGGTTGAACGTAGGGCATATATGTGAAAGTCAGAAAAAAGGGATTGCATGCACCAAAGTTGAGATTGAAGACATGTGTAGGAAACCATCAAAGAAGATTTCAAGATGCCCAAATTGTGAGGGAAATATCGAGATCATTTTCATAAGAGAAGGACTACAAGGGATCATTAGGTGGACCATTGGTGGGGATTAAGTTGATGAATTTTTAGTTTGGCACTTCCATATTTTCAATTCTAATTAGTGGTATTATTAGTTGCTTACTCTGTTTGTTTGGCACTTCAATTTCAATATTATTGCTAAATATGATTCCAAGTGGACATTCGATCATCTACAACCTCTTTACTGTATTGCTTTACAATTAGATAGATACAGTATAGTAAAAATTATAGATACAATATTAAAAAAAATTCTTCTCTTTTTATTTTCGTATCTTAATGCAAGATATTCAAAATTGTAGCTAAATTAACATGTTTAATTTAGTGTGTACAACAAGTTTATTAATCTTTTGTGATTGATAATCATCCTTAAATTTCTGAAGATTTACCTTAAATCATTCATTTGAACTCTATAAAAGCATCAGCCTAACACCAAAATCCTATAGTCCACCAATCAAAACTTTAATCTTTCGTCTTGGCAAAATCATACCAATGCCTCAAGTTCCACCACTGGTTTCTCCCGAAGATCAGATGCTTAGAAATCTCTTGGTGAGTTTGTCATAATATTTTAATATTCCACTAGAAGCTTTCAAATCTTCTTATAATTTGTTTATTACCCTCTATACAATTTATTTCATAATTAAATCTATTCGTCTTTGATAGACTGATGTTTTCGGCAAGGGATATTTCGGTCATATGGAGGAGTCCCTAGAGAAGATGAAAAAGAATGGTGACTTAATTAATGACTATACAACGGCTTTAATACGATTGTTGTCACCAATAGCCAACCAGCGAGAAGAGGGGTACAACGCAATGGTGGATATGAAGTCGAACGTTCTCCTACACTCAACAATCGAACGACAAAGATTTGTGCTGGCTGAACATGTGTTTCATCATTTCGAAGAAAACAGTTTTGTTGGAAAGTTTAATGTCCAACCATTTTGCATACTACACAACCTCCCATCTCCGAAATCCAGGATGGATATCACATGCAAGGATTGTATGGTCGACTTTGAAGTTGAATGTTTTAATTTCTATCCTTACTTGGTTTGTATCCTTAAAGGTCATTGAATTTCCGTAGAATAGGTACAATAATGTGTCTGCTTTTGATTTAAACAATTACCCAATAAGTATTTCTTTTCGTTCAATATACGATTTTTTGAATGTTATTTTTTTCAATCTTATTTTGTTATGTCTGGCAATCATGCCGCGAACCCGATTAACCTTTATATCCAAGCGTCTACACCTTCACCGGAAACATCTTAAATATGGTTACCATCTGGTTTTTGTCAAGTACCACCGCACTTAAAATGAAATGTTTTATTATAATACGAATTTTATAGGTTTATGGCACCAAAAAAATTTAATCCACATTTTAGTGATTTGAGGATGGTAGCAATCAATTAAATCCCTATTTTTTAGTCTTGACCAAACTAAATCCCTACTTTCACTCTTTACAACTCCACTAATTCTCGCATGAATATACTACTGATTACACAAAATCTGTCCCATTAAAAATAGGTGAATAAACACTAAACCCCATTGCACTATATATATAACATGCATCCTTCTCAACACATCAGAACTAAATCACTATGTCTTCTTCTAAGCGTTCCCATGCCAAGCCAAATTTTAGTGATCTTCCCAGGGAACTTCAACACAATATTATGCTCGATGTTGCAACAAACAGCATTGCTGATTGTAGGAAGGTGATTTTGATGTAAGTCTTATTTCTTAGTTGCTGTTGTAGTTTCGAAAATGTTTTGATGCAAGTCTTCTTCTAATTGTTTTTTTCTTTTAGGTATGACGCATTTGAGGAAGTCAAAGAGGATCCTAAGTTTTATCGAACCATTAAGTTCGATGATCTTCCACGAGATCCGAGAAGGACACCAACTTCTGCGGAGTCCCAGTTTTTCATGGAGTGTCATGCTGCTAACAACCCCGAAGTGTACTTTCGTATGCTATTGGTAAAAATTAATACCCATAAAAATCGAAGCAAATTATATTTTTGTTTAGATGAATCCGTATCTAATGCCAGATTTTTATTTCGTAGGTGGATGTATTCGAGCATGGAATTGTTGATCACATTGAGTATTTGTTGGTTAGAGTTCAAGGACTAAACCACCCAGATGCAACATATGCTGCCATTATATTTAAAATCTTGGCTTATAGTCCAGAGTTGAATCGTAAAGGAAAAGAAGAGCTGATAGAATTGAGGAAAGATAAGGAGGGAAAATTAGCCCTTGACACTATGAGATTCAATCTCATATCAAAAGTTGCTAAGATGCGAAACTACAACTTGCTGGAAAATTTAGCACTCAAACGCTATTGTATAAGACATCATCTAAAGAAACCCCAGCATCGCAATAGGATGAAGTGTCACGGATGCATGGCTGACTTCGAGATTTCTTGCTTTGCAATGGAAAACTATGTCCATTGGGTGCTGAATTTCGGGAGAAAGCCATAATATATGGTGTTATCACTGTTATTTTAGTGCTAAATTCTTTTCCTTTAAGTTGAATAGTTTCTGAGGTTATTAAAACATTTTGTACCACCTTTTATATTGTGTTTTTGGTATTCAATGAAAATAAACGTCAGTTTACTTATATATTCGAAATGTATATTATACAATATTGTATCATGTGGTGGTTTAAAAAAGTTCAAATCCATGATAAGTATAAAATATTGAACGCCAACTACAATTTAGTTTAATTAAAACATGCAATAAGTTTTACTTTAAAGACATGGGAGTACAATGGAAGATTTCCATATACTGTTGGATTACAAAATTTACCATACGTATTTTATTTCGTTAATTTTTTTTGGAGCAGGACATATAGATTTCTTATACCAAAATAAACTTTACCTAAGAAATTATAAATTTCTTGCTTATGAAATTTTATTAATTTTGTTACAGTTAGAAGCTTTTTTCCTATTTCAGTAAAGGAAATTTCCACGCTAAAAAAAACAAAAAGATCCCAAAAATCTAAATATATGTCACCATACTATAATTAAGAACTCATGGTTCAACTATTTATATTCCTCTTCGAATTACATTTAGAACTTATAAGTAAAAGAAACACATCAACTCTTTAGTGATATGTGTCAAGATTCACGACTTCTGTCGCTACCAATAGAGATTTTGACAATCATTATGACTATCCATGCTTCACACTCATCGCGCGATTGGGCGAATGCTGTGACAGCGTATGTTTGCTCTCCCAAATTAGTTTTTATAGTAGTCTTTTACCATCAACTCTAACTAAGTTCTCTTTACAGTTGCAAGTCATTATCTAAGGTGTGCAACACGACAAACGTGTTACAAGCTATCCGCATACGCGCGGACCAGTATATACCATCAACCGTTTTTGAACGTCTTTACGATGCAATTCATCCTGAAGTGATTCTTAGGAAAGCTCTGGTATTAAACCTTTAAAGCTTAATCAATTTGTTTATATTATGATCATTATTTGTATTGTATTATTACTGAATGCCATCTCTTATATGAATACAACCAGGTTCTATACCACAACAACAATAAATGTTTAGAAGCTTATCGTCTATTGGAGGTTGCTTTGAAGTTTGGTCATTTAGAGGCAAAGTATCTATTATTACTTTTTCAATTGTTGCATGAAGACGAAGCAGTTAGAGAGATGGGTATCAATACACTAATGAGTTTAAAGTACAACTATGTTGGTATAAGATACATTCGGCGGTGTCATTATCTACTTGCTTCAAGAATTCACAGTTTGAAGTTACCTAGCACTGATTGGCTTGATGTGGGTGATATATGTCATACCTCCAGGAGCGGAAAATTATGCTCAAAGGTTTCAATCCAAGACACGAGTTCGGAACCAGGGCAATCAATTGACATTTGCCCCAGATGCACCGCTCGGTACGAGATCATGCTGTTCAAACTGACATTAAGTCAATTCGAAATGGAAGAGGATGATATTTAGAGACTAATTATTTATATATGTATTGATTAATTACCAATTTGAACGTATTTTAGTTGAATTGTTTTAGTACAAACTGTCCATTTAAGTGTTAATGACAGTTTTATATTATTTCATGTCACAATTAACAATTTTTGAGCTGGCACCCTATTATTTGTCTACAATTGAGGATTAATCTAAAACCCGAATAGAGTAATATATAGACTTTACGTAAACATATGTGATGTTACTCCCGAAATTTATTAAAAGTAGGACAAGTTGACCAATTCAGCGATAAGCAAGGGGTTTGTTGAATTAAGGGCATTGTTATTTACAATTGATCAGGAATAGGAATATAGTTAAATAATTTCAACATATATATGAAAAGTGGGAAAATATATTTCTCTCGAATTTAAAAAACAGAAAATTAATGTGTGTCGCTTCAATAACGTTAAAATATAAATGTCCTATGAAATTATAATATTACATTAAAACAGTTTTAAATTTTATAGGTCTAACACTAAATTAGTAACCAAATAATTCTCCCCAGTTAACAACTTTCACGGAATAAAACTGTAAGGGTGTGTAAACAGAAGTTAATTGTAATTAATCTCAATCTTATCATTAATTATTTGATTGCCTAGAGAAAGCTTTTTTTTTAATTCCGATAATGCCCACCATCCACAATAAAATCAATTAATAGCCCGAATGATGCAATCATTGCAAAAATAACCTCCAAGTAATTGATTGACTTTACATATTTCCTATAGTCAATATCACATACTTAGACTATAAATAAGGCACCCAAAGATCAATTCATCCATCACAGCAATGAATCCTTTTTCCGAACCCTATAGAAACCCCACTTATCAAACTTCTCTCCGAATTGCTAAAGGCTTAGTCATGCCCAGTTTCAATGATTTGGGCCTCCAGCTTCGCATGAAAATCATGTTTCTAGCGGCTATACAAAGTGTTTATGACACGGGCAGAATCATGTTGGTGTAAGTTGCACTAAAATTTCTTTACTGATTCTTCTTGGATATTCGCCTACTGTCTGATTAAAACTAATAACCTTTCATCGCAGGGAGAAAGCATACGCTCGAATTTACGATGTACCTGGCTATTTCCAACGTATATCATATGATGTACTACCCAAAAATCCAACAATGACTCCAACATCGAAAGAACAGTGGTTTCTACTTAGGGTTTATAAGGCAAACAACCCCGAGGTCTTTTTGAGGTTCCTAATGGTAATACACCCATTTAATTTCTGCAAATCAATATTTCTGCACTATGCAAATCAATACCTAATGGTTTATCTCAAATATTTTATTTAGGTCGACATTTTCGAGTACGCCAACTTCTCCACCATGCATGCTTTACTTAAGAAATTTCAGCTTGGTAATCATCCTTCTTGTGATTATGCGATGGCTTTATTCAAAATCCTCACCAACAATGACTACGACCGAGCTGAAGGTCGCAGACTCTTGATTAACATGTACAAGGGTCCTAATGGTGCTAGAAACGTTTACAGACAACGTTTCGCAATTGTGAAAAAACTCAAGAGGTTGCACAATGAACTTATGTGGGGAAGACTGACTGTTAGGCCACATTGCAAAGTGCATGCAGTGCCAAATCTAAGAAATAAATGTGCGTGCTGCCTAGCAGATTTTGAAGTGCTCTGTGTTACTACCCCTAGGTACTTTGATTGTGTACTGGTCCCACTTCTAGGAGTGTAACTCGGCTTTGGTTTCTGTATGATTGTTATGTTCCCATTAGAAATCATGGGATGAAATTAATAATAACATCATACATTTTGTTTTCTCTATTTTCTGTTAGTTTGCAAATGAATAAAGTTAATTCCAGTCAAACATTTTGTTAAAGTCCATCTACCTCTTACATTTACTTTTCGAATGAAATTCTCGATTGTTTTTTAAATTGATCATAAGCCCAATGTAGCAGCTCAATCACATTTGTTTAGTAAAAGTGTGGTTGGTTTTTCGTATTTAATACTACTCGACGTATTTCCAATAAAATACATTAATCAAGAAAACCAACAAAAGTTTGTGGGGTGGCAGAACGTATTTACAAATTGGAAAACAAAAATAGTTAATCCGAAACGAAAAAATTCACAACTATTTGCGAAATAGTTAAAAAAAATAAATAGCAACACCAAAATAGAGGAAAAGTCTGTCCAAAAACTGAAAGTTACAGAACAGATTATAAATCAAGCAATGTCAAGAAGAACAATCATTGCTCAGATCCGAAATGAAAATAATTAAGCATATATGAAGAATACAAATTATTTAATAAATGTATTTTCATCAAATTCTTCCCCAAAGGAAACCGAAAACAATTTGTGAAGTCAAACAAGTCCGGACATGTAAACCCAAAATAAAACTATTTAATAATACATCAAGTACACAAAGATCGAATTATTGTGAAATTATAAATGAAATTTATGAGGAGATATTAATAAATCAAGTTCACAAAATTTGGCTAGGAACATTGGTGAACCAAACAATGTTGTTAGCTAAATTTCGAATGGTATACTCGATTGTTATTGAACGCGATCAGAAGTACAAGGTAACAATTGAAACTTGATTGTTTAAAAATTCATCCACTGACAGAAGGCAATAAAACAAATTAAAAATCAAGCCATGTGAAGAAGAACAATCATTGCACCGATCCGAAACGAAAATAAGTTTGAATTTATGTAATTCTTCCCCAAAGGAAACCCATAACAATTTGTTAACTCAATCAAGTTCGGAGATATAAACTAAAACAAAAAAAAAAAAATTCAAGTACACAAATAACGAAGTATTTTGAAATTATTTATTGTATTTTTGAGAAAATATTAAATAATCAACTTCACAAACAATTTAATATGAAACTATTGAGAAATCCAACTATCGACGAATTTAAGTATTATTAAACAACATTTTAGTACCTCCCGTATGTCTGCCTTTTTATTTAACTATACCCATCTGTTTTAAAATTAAAATTATTTATTTCGTCATTATTAAAATTATACAAAGATTAAATACATTTCGGATTTCTAACTATTCATACTATATCACCAAGACGTATATAAAATGTCAAAATGTTGTCAAGAGATTAATACATTGGAGAATCATCGAAACTGACACAATACTTTCACCTAGAGATTTAATAATAAATACTTTTGTATTCCTCCAATTTCCATGAAATTTACCTACCGATATTGCGTACATCACCTCATCATTCCCAGAATTTACTCCTCACAAATAGATTGTAGTCTTTCCCGAAAATCAGCATCAATCATGATTTAAAAATATTTATCAATTACACAATTAACTATCACTCTTCCCAATATACTCTTAACACAATTCACACCCAGTATTTCAAATCCAATCTATAATTCACAATGAAAGGTTAACATTAATTTCCCTTAATACCAAATTTCCACAATCAACAGGAATATTCTCTGACGATTCCCCAAATTAGATGCACAATATTCTCTCCCAAATTACACTACAATCCTTTGATTTCTAAGACCCCTATATAAACCCGTCTCTGCTCATAATTCTAATACCACACAACACACAGTTATCCACGATTTCTAAAGATCACCACAATTACCACAATGATTTCCAACATTTTGGTTAGGGATATAGGTAAGGAAACATCCAACCGTAGTGTTACGGTGAAGGTCTTAAGATGCTGGTGCCCTACCGATCCCAAGAAGAAGCCAATCTCATTGGAATGCATTCTCATGGATAGTGAGGTAATTGTTCATTCAATTTGAATCCTGATCTTAATCTATAAGGTGTATGAAATAACTCATAATGCTCATATGCAGGGGGCTCAAATTGGTGGATATGTGAAGAGGGGCCTGCTTTCAAATTTCAAACAGTTGATAACAGAAGGAGAAACTATCAAAATCTCCAAGTTTTTGGTCGAGGAAAACACTCAACCCAAATGGCAGAAGGCAAGGGTTGATCATGAATTCAAGATTCACTTTGGTTATGTTACAAAGGTGGTACTGTGTACTCCTGACAACAAAATCAATGGAAACGGGTTCAAATTGCTTGGCCAGGAGGCTCTTCAACAGGCTGATCCACAGTTTTATGTTGGTATGAATTCATTCTCACCTATATCGAAGCTATTTGTTTTATAAAGATGTGAGTGATTCTGAATTTCTTTTTTAACAGATGTTATAGGCAGAATAACAAAGAAAGCTGACATCACTTTGATTGAGAGGGTCAATGCACGAAAACTTGATTTGGAAGTCGAAGATGAGAGGTATGAAAAAGTTATTTCTAAACTAAATGAAACATACAAGTTGCGTACTTAAACATTTCTCTAATACAATGACAGCAACCGAACTATCAAAATTGTGCTGTGGGAATCCTTTGCGGATAAGCTCATGGAAGACTTCGACAATGCTGAACAAATGGCTGACGGTGTGAACATAATTGTCCAATTTGGTGTCAAAACTGAATGGAATAGTAAGAAGATAAATTATCAGAATCTGTGATTTTTTGAATTTTAAATAGACATTTCTGAACTGTCAAAACAATTTTGCAGATGAGATCCGCGTAACCACAAGCGTGCATGCAACGAAACTGTTCATAAACGCAGATTTACCAGAGTTTGAGGATTTCAAGTTGAGGTAATCCCAGTGCAATAATATTAAGTTCTATCCAAATTCCATGCTCTCAAATGACATATTGACAAATGTTCACACCCATCTTTTAAACCTTTCAGGAAAAGTGTCTCTTCAAAGAGTTCTACGGCTAGATCTATATCTTTCCTATCTGCAGAGCCCCGTACACTAAAAACAGAGGAGTGGTTGAATATGGATTCCCACCATTCCGCAGAGCAACTAAAGAAATTTAGTGAAGTATGTCCAACACAACTTTTTCATTTTCATTGACTATCTTAGAAATATTACAACTAAGAGTTCCTCTATCAAACTACTACAGGCTGGATCATTTATCCTGTTTATCAACCTTGATAATGTCGACTCAGATGGACATTGGAAGTTTGATGCATGCTCCCATTGTCTTGGAAGGGTTAAGGATTCAGGTGTTGGAGACAAGTGTTTTAATTCCAAATGTGATGGCCGAGAGATTACAGAAATTATTCCAAGGCATGCAATTCTAACCTAAAACTAATTTGTTATTATGACTTCCATTGTAACTGATAAGAGAAACAAAATTTTCAATAACCAAATCAAATCTTAACAGGTTTCGGGTAAGGTTTTTTGGACCTAAAGCTAACAAAGATGATGAGCCAATTCAGATGATCATGTTCGAAGATATCATCACCAAATTCATTGGAAAATCTGCAGTCCAAGTTATGAGAGAAATTGAACAAAGTGATGATCCTCTAATGTTCCCAATGGATTTCACCCGTATGCTAGGTCGGGATTATTTGGTGAAAGTGAAAGTTAACAGAGAGTTCAACATTGAAAGAGGTATCAAGGATATGAGCGTTGACTACATCACAGATGATGAGCTCATTATACAGAAGTACAAAGAACTGTCCATTGGGGTATGTTGCAAATTTGTAATTATTCAGCAATCAAATGGTATTTCAATACCAACAAAGCATGACTGATACTTTTATTATGTCAATTTCATAACGGAATTGGGATTTTGTTCTTACACAGGAAGCTGTTTCTAAAATGCTTAACACAGCAGCTGACAAGGGGAAATCCAAGATGGACGAAGAGATTGTTGAAATTGCTGACAATGATGATGGGCCAGGCGTAACTCCGGCCAAAAGGATTCATAATGTGGGCTCTGATGATGACTTTGAAGGTGGTTCTGATGCAAAATTCAAGAAATCCACAAACAGGCCCATTAAGAAGGAGAAGATTTAATTATTTGCAGTAGTTTTTCCGTTGAATTTTATTTTCAGCACCAGACATTTTATTTATGTTCCAGTATTTTGAATTTCGGTTTTTTTCCATATTATGTCTGTTTTTTATTTTGGATCAAGTGTTTTACAGTTTAATAGTCTGTTATTGGTTGATTATCATTTACAAGTATTAAAGATTTGTTTTCAGTCTTATATCTTGCAACCTCGCCAGTTTTCAATGTTTGTCATTTTTTAATGCATTGCCTATAAAACAACCCCAATTTGATGCATCCATAAAGATGATGATTAAGATTGAATTTGAAGACAAACACATAATAATTGTTTAGCTCCATTTGCAGAAACAGAGTGTAGTCTTAAATACATCTTATATGCTTTATTTTAACAGTAAGCCGAATTTTTTAAAAAAAAAACACCCAAAATCACAATCAATTGAACTACATTATACATATATCATCAACCAAACAGTCTAGGTCTGTTGAACAGATATCTAGCATATGACGGAACATAATCAGAAAGCAGAAAGAAAGCTAACCATTGGACAAACAGCTAAGGTGTAAAAACCTCTAACAATGCAGAAATGTAATATGTATAAGCAATACTGAAACTTTATCAGAATACCAACTTTAACATACTAAGCACATTCAAGAGACAGCTAAGGTAACAAAACTAAAGCAAACTGGCTTTCAATACTAATTTCAAACAAAAAATAAAGCAAACGGTAGTAAAGGACTTTAAATTTAGTCAAGTGTGGGTAAACGTACCTGAGTTTGGTTTGTCTCAGAAGTCTCCATGAGAATTAAAAACAACCATACTTGCACAAATGATACATACGTACCCTCATCCTCACCTTAATTACAAACTTTATAAAAATAATATACAGACCAAAATGATTTTGAAGTATGGTTGATTAATCCTCATGTGCTTCTAATCCATCCAGAAGTTCATCATTCTTTCTTCGAGCACTTCCGAGCTTCAACAGCCAGTACATACTTTTAAGTTAGCCACATGTTCCAGCAGGTCCTGAGAAAATAATTAAGGGAAATCCCCAATTAGATATTGCCCAATTAAGTTACATACAATAACTGTTGCACTACAAGCACCTTATATCAAAATTTTCCATACAAGGAGACCTCCGTATCAATCAGCTGATACAAAACTTTAATGCATTTAACTCAGCGCCTAATTTTAGCTATGATATCACTTTGTGTAACTTATGGTAGTAAAGTTGTACAACAAATCGATTACAAGATTGCACAAATCAAGCAGTCACAACACAAACATTGATCCATTAACATACTTCTTCATAAATCTGCAGTCTCAAACCTTGATGTCTACAACAATGTTTAACCACACACTCAGATCATAGACAATACAGGTAACTCAGCTCATAGACTATCATGTTCATTTCATTCATTGGTTTTCACATATTGTAAAGGCCAATTCCATGTACAGCAGAACAATAAGTCATACTGTTCCATGATCTTTTAGGTTTCTCTTCATACCAGAGTTTGCACAAGAAAACAACTTAAAGGTTAGGCAACCAACTATCCTATCCAATTCAGTAGCTTTCATGTGCTTGCAATTATCAACATTACAAAAAGTATTACAGATATCATCATAAACCATTTTATGTCTATTGCAATTAGTTGTCTGTCAATTAATCTCAAGTAAGTATGTTCTTAACCACATAGGACACATACCAATCCAGTAGCCTACCAATGGTTGGTTTAGCATATGAGCACCAAGTCAAAGTCCCTGCATTAAAGTTCATATGACAATGTTTAGTTCATGGCTATCAAACAGTGAACATTGTTTTTGTAGTAAGAATAATAAACCTTGCACTTCAGCTAAAGTAGCATGCAATACCATTATATGAAAGAATTGATCTATATTCTAATGTAGCTCAACAAGATATTTCAGATTGTTTTCAAAAATATGTTGCCCAATGTCCCTAAACTATAATGATCTGTAATGTTTAGTCAGAATTTATTATCAAACTTATCTTTTTGTTGTGTTTCTGAATCACTGAAGTGTCAGCACCATTGTAGTCTTAATGCCAACATGATGAAACATCCAAGCTTTGGAGATCTGCAATCTGATTATTGTAGTGTTAGAACCAATTTAGAGATTCAGTAAAAGAAAATATTTCTGACTGTTTTTCAGAATATGTTGTCCAATTCACCTAGACTACAATGCTTGGTAATGATTAGTCAGAAGTTATTATCAAACTTAACTTTTGTTTTGTGTTTATGAATCACTGAAGTGTCAGCAACATTGTGTAATTATGCCAACATGATGAATCATCCAAGCTTTGAAGATCTGCAGAATGATTATTGTAGTGTTAGAACCAATTTATAGATCAAACTGATAAAGAACCATATTGTGGAGATACAAAACAAAAACACCTATGACTCCAGAGTTGGGTTTAGAGAGTTTTCATTTCTGACAAACTAATAACATACTTTAGTCTTAATTTACCTGAATGATGTTATAATGAAATCCTATATTCAATACTTACCAACCCCAAATGCTGACTCGAAGATTTTATTAAAATTTAGTATGTATACATCAGTTGATTTTAATAAAGTATATCAAATAAAGTATTAGTAATAATCACATCTCTACCCAATAAAGTCAACTCATGTTCTAATTTTCTCATGGTGTTATCTGATAACATACATATCATGATTACATCAAACTTGAAGTTACTATAAATCAAAATTTGAGGCTCTTATATATACAAACTTAACTGTTTGCCATATGTTTCAGCTCCTTAATGTGATCATCTATCACTGTTGTCAAATCCAACATAATGTATTCTGCAAAATGCAAATTGATAATGTCAGACTTGAAAGAAAAAAACTCAGCATTCTTTCAATGTCTCTAAACCACTGAATCTGATATATGAAAGAATTAACCTACAGATAGCATTTAGCAGCCCAGTATTATGATAAAACTATACTCAATCCTTTTAGTGTTTGTAATCATACGTTGAATTGATATCCTGGCATAATAATTTTTATATAACTATTAAGGGTTTTTAGCATATGATTATCACCAACGAAATACATACTTAACAGTTCAACTCCTGGTCTATCTCTGCAAATTAGAATCATTTAAAAAAATGGCAGTGGTCCCTCTTTTACCTGTCTTTTGAACTCAGACCACAACTTCAAATGCTAAGGCTGATGTCCTGAAGTTCTATTGTTCCAGCTACAACTTGATAAAATCTACAAAACCACAGCAGTATTGTTTTGTTAAGGAACTCTGCACACATCTTCATTTACACAACTGCAAAATTTACTGTAATATAAGACTATATCCAAAGAATGGTCAGATGAAGATACAAGTACATCATTTTTCAGTGAAAATTCAGATATTCCACTAATGAAAATAAAACAAATATGAACATAAAAATCACCCATTTTCAATTGCAATATA
>JAYMSL010001291.1:0-17858 GCA_036897195.1 Plantago coronopus
GAATAGACGCGCTAGACGAAGAGAATTTCTCGTGTAAGTACACGTTGATAGAAATAATCGTGTTGAAGGACAAGATAGATCATGTGACGTACGATGTCAAGTTCGAGCCGTATGGAAATGGAGGGTGTATTTGTAGGATCACGAGTGAGTATTACACGAAGGATGATGTGGAGATTAAGGAAGAAGACATTGAGCAGGGGAAAAAGAATTAATTAATTAAAGACGAGACAATAAAGTCCCACATGGGTAAAGTTTTGGTTATGAAAGGAATTAAAGAAGCCCCAGGGGCCTAAAACTAAATTACACAGAATCCCTAACTAGATAAGAGAAACTCCAGCCAGGCGGCTCCTCCTCAATCCAGCACTCCTCCAAGCTTGATGATGTTGCTTGTTTGTCGATCCAATCCGCTGATTCATTCGCCGTGCAGCTGAGCTTAGCCGTCCATGGCCGATTCAGCGTGTTTCTGCACCTTTGAACCAAGGTCTCGAATTCAACAGGGCAGTCTTCTAACCCCGATATGAGGTCACAGGCTTGGCTCTCCTTTCCCAGGCCAAATCGAGTCCAAATCGCGATTGCAGTGAGCTCCGCGCTGGTGGTGGATGTGAAGCTTATGCGGCTCGCAAAGCCCCCTGGGATGTGAAGCTTATGCGGCTCGCAAAGCCCCCTGGAAACAGGTACCATTTTCATCTCTGAAAAGTCCCCCAATTCCGCAGTAGCATGAATTTGATTTGTAGCTAGCATCGACATTCAATTTGATGTGTGAACTCGGCGGAACCACGAATGAGGTCCGTGTAGAGTTGATTGTTGAGAAAGTGGAATTGGTGAGGCTCGTATGCAATTTCCCTCTGAAAATGCACTCATTTCTGGATTTCCAGTGATTCAGCTGCCGAGTTGCACAGCTTGCGTCTGAACCGAAGCATATTGGTAGCTAGTCTTTCCGGTGAGGCTAGCCAAAGGAAGTGGCGGAGCTTGTTGCTATTGTTTGGTCTCGGCAGATCGGAGTAAGTTTCCTGTGGGGCTATGTAAGCCGATTGGCATGAAACTTCCCATTAGCTGCTCTGCTTTAGTCCAAATGAGAGTATCTGAATCATCTGTTGTATGAAGCTGTGATGCTAGTAATTCTGCTTTCATGTTAACTGGTACTCGTGTATGTAGACAGTTAAAATTTCCCACATCGGTAAACTGTAAAATATATTTACAGTATAAAATTAGTACTGTTACTACAATGCTCGCCAGTTCCAGTAGTCCAGCAGCTACTGGACTGGCAAGTCGATGATTGGTAACGAGCTGGGCTTTAACCCATTGGGCTAAATGGTCTGTTAGATGGATGTCTACAGACGACCCCTATCATGGCCCAACAGCAACCGACCCATGAGACTTTTTGTTAATACTTTTTGTTAATATCATGATTAAATTATTATATAACTTTAATATATAATTTATTAATCTTGGGTAATTTTGTGTGACGGAGGGAGTAGAATATGTTTTTAAGGGAATGAATTAGCTCATTACATTATTTTAAAATTAATATTTTTTAAACTAGTTCGTTTAAGTACGTGAAGCACATAATAGACGCGCTAGACGAAGAAAATTTCTCGTGTAAGTACACGTTGATAGAATTAGACGCGTTGAAGGACAAGATAGATCATGTGACGTACGATGTCAAGTCATATGTAAGGATCACGAGTGAGTATTACACGAAGGATGATGTGGCATGTATATGAAGTTGTTGAAGCCTATCTCTTGGCACACCCTCGTGCTTATTGTTAGTAGTATAAACAAAATCATTACTGCATATGTTCTTGTAATTAGTGATTTAGTGTGCTAATCAAGATTGTTTGGTTTTGTCTTTACTTTTGCTTGTCGAAATTTTGTATTAGAAAAATAATCACTCATTTTGGAGATCGATTACGAAGTTTTACTTTCCATACTCATTACCAATATTCTATTAAAAAGTAACTCGTCCTTATTTTGTTTACCAAATGACAAATAGGAAGTTTAGGAGACTGAGAAATATAAAATATAGTATTAGTACCATCCTGATGTGCATTTGAGTTTGAATGTAAGCATTTCGAGTCAAGAAAATAATGTCTACTCTGAATATTCGTGAAAATAAGCATAGAAATAAAATGGTGAAACCACCATGTAAAATCTTCTACTAAAATAATTTTATATATTTGTGACTTGTGAGAGAGCACAAGGTCAGCTTAGTAAATTCTGATTTAGCTGGATAAGATTTGGTTTTGGGGTTAAAATATTGAGGCGTGTTTGGTTCAAGAAATAACTAATTTAACTGTTACTAAAGCTGGTCAGATTGACACATGTCAGTATATGGGTGATGGAACTGGAAGTGGAAGTGGAAGTGTGGAACAGTAAATCCCGAACAGGTAAACTTTTCTGGGTTAAAGAGTAAAAACTAAAAGGACTTATTACGCCCCACATGGGTAAAGAGTAAAACCTAAAAAGACTCACCTCAAAAATAAAAGAAAAAAAACTCAAAAAAAAAAAAAAATAAAAGAAAAAAAAACCTAAAAGACTTAATTAATTAAACGTAATAGTCCCACGTGGGTAAAGTGTAAAGAGGCTTTAGAATATAAAATTACTACGGTTACTACAATGCTTGCCAGGTCTAGTAGCTACTGGGCCGGCAAGTCGATGATCGGGTACCGGGCTGGGCATTAACCCCTATCATGGCCCAAAGCAACGACCCATGAGACTTTTTATTAATATCATGGTTTTTGTGGGATTTTATCTCATTACTAGTACTAACCCGTGGCGTTGCCACGGCATAATTTTGTTATTTACAAAATATAAACAAATTAACACATCAGTAAAAAAGGTCTCGTTCACACGTATAGGTGAAAATATATTGTGTAGTACACAATACAAAAAAATACCTTTATGCTATGAATGTTTATGTATAAAGAAACAGGTCATAACAGTTTTTATCAGTAAAAAGCTCAGTGCTAGTACGATAGAAAAGAGTACATCATTATGAAATGAATGAGATTTCCTGACACAACTTCGTCCCCAACATCTGCAAAAAAATATATTGTTATCATACTTATCATACGCCAATACAAAGGATGTATTAAAAAAAATCGAAAGTATTAGAGGAAGAAAGAAAGGTGTATTTAATTACAATCTAATAAAAGTACCTCAGAGATTTTTCAATACTTCCTTGTACACGACGTTAATAGTCTTGTTAGTTGATCGACCTTCCTCATCTAGCGCCAACACCTTAAGTCCTTTCCTATTGGTAACTCTGGAGAAGGCAACATACAACTGACCATGACTAAACACCGGATTCGGCAAATATAATCCCACATGAGCAAGTGATTGTCCCTGACTCTTATTGATAGTCATAGCATAACATACTGAGATAGGAAATTGACGTCGCTGAAATCGTATTGGAAACTTTGTAATATCTGAAGGTTGCAGTACCATACGGGGAATGTAGACCTCCTCTCCTTTGAATTTTCCAGAGATTTGTTGAGCCTGGATTACATTCTTTCCAATTCCAGTAACAATTAACCTAGTCCCATTACAAAGTTCTGCTGAAGGATCAATGTTTCGCAATAGCATTATCGGACACCCAATTTTCAACTTGATGCTATGATTTGGTAATCCCGATGCTTTGATGTTGTTCAAAAATTCAACAGAGAACACATCTTCACGATCAACAGCGGCATCTTCGTCTGGACAAATACTATCAGCACTAAGAAATTCAATCGCATCTCCATCCAACAATGACATCACATACTCATTAACCTCACACACTATCTCATTTGTGGGTGCTAAAATTGCCCTTTCTTGAAAGTAATTTCCGTCAAACTTTCGAGATAATAAAGAAGGGTAAGTGCTACTCACAATGTCTGCTATAGGATCAGAACCACTCTTGAGAATTATGTCATCCGGCATTTCAAATTCAACCTCACCATCGTTTTCACCACCAACCATTCCGTCACCAACATTTAGTAACCAATCGGCAAATTTTCTAATTTCTTCATTTTCAACTTCTGAATGCCCGATCTGTTAAAAAGTCAAATTAACTATAAATTTGTGTGACATGGAAGTTAAATATATAAAAGCAGATAATAAAAAACATGCAATTTAACATGAAATTGAACAGAAATTTTCATTTTACCTGAAGACGCATGTTCTTTGTCAACTTCAAAACCTTAATACCACCCCAAACTCTGCTAGATGAACAAATTGACGCATGCACAATGTCTTGCCTACTCCCCTTAGGCACAACTGGTAGTATCTGTCTAAAATCACCACCAAAAACAATAACTAAGCCTCCAAATGGTCTATTTGCATCATGACCATCCCGACCTCTCATCACATCCCGAAGACTCCGATCAAGTGCTTCGAAGCAAAACCTATTCGTCATAGGAGCCTCATCCCATATGATTAATTTCGTCTTTTTCATCAGTCCTGCAAGGTCGCTTCCTGGAGGCATTCTACACATGCTGGTCTCATCAGGTAACAATGGAATACCAAATCTAGAATGTGCAGTACGTCCTTTTGGAAGTAATAGAGATGCAATACCAGATGAAGCAACTGGTAACACAATTTCTTCTCTAGCTCTCAATGCTGAACACAGTGTCTTCCATAAAAAAGTCTTACCAGTACCACCATAACCATATAAGAAGAAGACACCACCTCTACCAGAATCAACAGCCTCCATAATAGTTGAGTATACACACCTCTGTTCTTCTGTCAAACACGGAAATAGACGATCGTGTTCATCCTGCATTTCCTTCGCATCAAAATTCATTGCTTCGGCTATAAGAATATTCTGGTCATCCTCTACCATGGCATTGTCAGGTTTGGGCATGCATGGAAAATTTCTAAGACTACTTCCATTATTGTATAATATGAGTTCCATATCAGCCAATGTAAAGTTCTTTAACTGTTTATCACTGAGCTCCAGATCTGCAGGAATGAGACATTCATTTGAGGTCATATTTTTAAATTACTGCATAAAGTAAAAACAATATATTTGTAAAAAAAGGCATAAAAAGAACGTACCAGGATTCTTCATCTTCTTCCTTACTTGAGGCAAAATACCCTCAGATAACCAAGTCCAACTATTTTCCCAAACATGAGATGGCCTCGACATGCTACTCGACATAAGTAAAATGCAAAATAACCGTCTAGCATATCTTCCAGACGCCCACTCAAACGCTTCTCTCATAGCAGATATGTATTCTTTATCATCATCCAATAGCCCAAGCGCATAGCATGCATCACGATACGTTTCATGCACATAACCATTTACCTTACGAAGATCTTCATAGCACGTAGCCCCCCTAATGTGATTCAACATTACTCTCAAGAAATAAAGTTCTCCCGCGGATGGAGGAACATGGTAAATCCTACCCACCTTATTCATCTTGTTCTTCCTCTCCTTCCATTCTTTTCTTGATTTATCCCAAGTATAATACTTGGGGAACTCAGCATATAAATACACCCTAGCTTCTGGATGGTCATTGTTGTATTTCATCCACATAATGAATTTAGTCTCAGCTATAGTTTTAGATTCCAGAACATCTTCTACCAAATCACCTTCCTTGAAGACTACATGCTGTTCTCCTGGCAAGTGGAAAGGAAGTCTTTCTACAGATGGTTGACGATAATGAATATCATATCCCAATATTCGCCAAGTAGCCTCACATGCAGAAATATATCGACAATCAACATATTCTTGAACCTCATTGTCAACCTTAATCTTTGCACCGATCCTATCAATGCCTTTGTTGACATACTTGAATAAATACTTACATGAATGAGATTTGTTGCACCATTCAACATTAATATGTGCTTGGTACTTCGTCAGCAGATAGGCATTATACGGTACAACCGACCTAAACAATAATATACATAGCTTAATATCAAACAGACTGAATAAATAATTAAATTCATGACGGTATCATATAACATTCAATGTTTAAAAGAGCAAAGGAGTTTGATGTTTTTACCGGTTGTCAAATTTATGGCCGTTTTTCTCAATAGTGATGCCAGTCTTGCGTCGTCGATACACTGGATACCCATTAGCATCAAAAGAAGTGCGTTCAGTATACGACTTTGGAAACTTCTTGGAACACTTTTTGCCATCATGCATACACGGTGATTTAGGGTTCTTCGCACCACACGGTCCATGGAGCATGAAATCTGAAATTGCATTATATAGCTCTGGATTGACTTCAGGATCAGGAATCTCTGCACTTATAATCTTATCAATATCATCAGTTGTCATGTTCCTATTTTCTCGGTCAATCCACAGTAAGATATGTGCGTGTGGGAGGCCTCGTTTCTGGAATTCAATTGTGTATACAACTGGTAATACAAAGAAAAAATGTTGATCAAAATGTAAAAGATTATTTTATGTAATAAGATCAAAATACTTAAACTAAAATTGATATAAAATTCGTATACTTACTTGCTATTGCTTTACCAAAGAGATTCTCATTTTTCAAATCATTAATCAGCTCATCCAACTTCATCTTGAAAACGCGTGACATTATATCCGGTCTATCTTCTGGTCGAAGTCCCTTTGATTCCACAAACCGCGCTATCTCCGGCCACTTAGGATTACATGTGAACGTGATGAAAAGCTCTGGATACCCAATAACTTTACATATAGCCATAATGTCTTGATAATTTTGAATCATATATCTAGGACCACCGATAAAAGACGAAGGCAGGATGATCCGTTGACCCACCGCACATGCATTATCTGTCGGATCTATGTCACCCCGACGGATCGCATCATCTAGTTTCTTATAGTTATCAGCTCTTAACTTGGTCTGATTATTCAGTATATACTGCAACCTCTGTGATTCCATCATCATATACCCGTCAACCAAAAATTGCTGAAATAACTTCCTGCTTATCAGTATAGTTGATTTTTCATTTGCACGATCAAAGAGCCTAAAGGAAAGCCACTCCTTAATTGTCACAGTGTGTCTTGCACCAACGGAAACATCTGTGTGTCTAATACCAGGAAAGTATCCATCCTCTCCATATGGAAATAACAGAGGATATTGCATCGGAAGATAACTTGGGTGCAACTCTGATATACGCTTCACTTTACCATTCCGATACTGTAGAACAATGTCGCGAGGATCCATCTCATATTCATCATTCCCTAGAAAACATGATGTCATCTCATTAATAAAGAATAGCTGACAAATTATTATAAATAATAAATAAAATACCGAATAAAATATATCACACGAAAAAAAATACGGTAAATCAATTCATACCAACTAATAGTGCAGCAACTTCTGAACATGTTGGTAAATTGTACATCCTACCATCCCGTGCTCTCTTTCCAATCAAACATAATTTCACATCTATGTCAGGTTTATCTCTGACACGCTCAGCCGCCATTCGAAATGATTGGACAATTGGATTATGTTCATCTAACATATCTTTTATAGCTGAAACCACTTTAGGATCCACCCCAGAACGCTTCTTGGCCCTACAGAAAGTGAAATTATTAATCAAAGCTAAACCATTATACAAAATAACAAATAGACATTTAAAATTGTTTCAATTTGAACGAAATGATAATAATTACTTACCCCAAAGCATTTATTCGTTCATTTGTCTCATCTTCACCACAGTTGAAATATAACTGAGCGAACTTTTTTTGCTGGCCTTCTTCTGGTTGGAGACAACCAAGACGATGATAATTTTGCCCTCCCAGTTTGTATGTGTACGTCCCTCGACCATTATTCACACTTTTATCCTGAAACCCCGACATAGAGGTGAATGCGTACATCATGTTATAAGCACGTATGTTATCCTGGAAATTAATACACCTAGCACCGTCTCTCTTCAATAGTTCTTCGAGTAATCGTGGAGGGTCCTTCAAAAGTGGAAGTTGTATCTTCCCTCGACTGCAACAAACAGAAAATTGAGGATCCTTCGCTGAAGAATTCTTCAGTTTCTCATCAAACCACAACAATGCGCCACACTTAGGACATTCATACTTTGGTTCACCCATATCTTTGTACTCTGCAAGTAATACATTAATTAATATATATATATATATATATATAAAATATAAATATATAAATTAAAGTGTATGCGGATGTTATAATTAAAACATATACACAATTGATAAACGTGGTGTTGATTTTTTTACCTACGATAACAGTACCACGGGCTCTACGTTCATGATTGACACGTCGCTGAATAAGCTTGTTTTTTTGGATCATCCTTCGGTTCTTCGCACTTGCTGCAGTTGATGATTCGGGTGTATCTTCTCTAATACGGTGCCCGAAAATGAGAGTATTATAATCCAGTAACTCTTTCATATATTTTTCAGCTAACGGCTTTGCACTCTCGAGATTAGCATCAAATTGAAGACCTACCATATACCATCTCAGTATTATGACAAAAAAGTATAAAGATAAAAACTATAAAATAAGGTTAGTTACCATATCCTGGATTTGATTGATTGTACAGAGAGACATCCATACGGTTGAATTTCATCCATTTTTTTGTCCGGCTAATGTGCATTCGATTAAATCGATTGAATTTACATATCTGTCTATAAGCCAAACCTGTAGCCCAAAAAAAAAAAACACAAAATGTTAAGCATAAATCTATAATATGTATTTTAAATCATAATTCTATATTATTTTGTATACGATGCAATATTTTACAAAACTTGCCATCACTCATTGATCCTGTTTTGGTTCGATGTTGGCTGTAGATTGAAGCCCTACTAATGTTACTTGATAGAGGACTTCGGTAGACAGGAATAGGTAGAAGTCCAGTTCGTCGATATGAAAATGAACGCCAATGTAAATGTTGCATACCTACAACATAGATAAGACACAATAGAATTGTCATATAAATATGAATTCGTAATAAAACACAATAATTATATATTTCATTTATATAATTCTCTCAAATGAAAATTACATACCATGCATTATTCCACTAAATGGTGTTGGAACATCACGATATCGATCAATTGGCAAAATTGGTTGAGCGGTGGATCCGGCTATAGTGGTTTCGGTTGGGCGAGTTGTCCGTTCAACTACAACATCAATAAGTTATTAGATGCTTATTTTATA
Organism: Plantago coronopus; assembly: GCA_036897195.1. Taxonomy (NCBI): domain Eukaryota; kingdom Viridiplantae; phylum Streptophyta; class Magnoliopsida; order Lamiales; family Plantaginaceae; genus Plantago; species Plantago coronopus. Next base: position 9,102 of record JAYMSL010001291.1, read on the forward strand.
AGAGTGATTTGAAGAAAACAAATTTAATTTTAAAGGTTTAAAGTACGATATATTGATATACCATCAATTATACCACACACTTGTGTGGTTTCGCTAAGATTATCTTCTGACGGAAGAATTAGACGACGATGAGCACCAGAAGATGATGCGGGCATAGCCTTCTCTGATGATCTAGGTGTTGGTAGAACTGCACAATAATAAGTTATTACCAAGTACGTGATCATAGAAAAATTTTGGTAACAATGTTTAGTGTTTCAAGCCAAGTGCAATTACATACCATAACTCATGCCACTAAATTGTCTGGAACCACCCTTTTGAACTGACTGTGTAATTAGCCGACTATGAGGGTCAGACGGAGCTGGAAGTGTATTCTTATGGATTGGTCGAGGTGTAGGCAATGCTGCCACAAAAGAAAGGGATGTTTCAAAATAATTTCATATATTAATACATAATCGAATAAAATTATCTTACTGTAATGAAATGTAGTTATAAAAGCATACCATAAGTTATGCCACTTAATGGTGTGGAACCACTCCCATGCTGTCGCGGCGGCGTTCTTAACGTACTATAACTTTGATTTTTCATTGAGGTTGAATTCTTTTGCGCTGGTTGACGTGCAGGTACAACTTCGCAATATAAAGAATGATTAATACGAAAAGTGGTTGTTATAATAAAATTGAATTAAACAATTAAACCATCAACATGTACGAAAGTTATATCTAAAACTAAATTTATACAAATATATAAGCATATTTTAAACAATAAAATATACCATTAGTGATATCACTCAGTGGCATAGCTTGATTTTCTTCAGCAGTAGTCATCCTCTGTCTTTTTGGTGACAAACCTTCACATAAGAATTAAAGTATTGGATTGTAAGTTATTGGCAAATCATACCGAAATAAAATTAGAAACTATATAAAAATAATATTGCCATATACTTCCAATGGATGTAAGATATAATGCTACGAAATTACCGTAATTTTCAGAAACAACTGACGGGGCGGTATTCTCAACGTCATCTACCGACAATGCTGATTGATTTTTACTTGAAGAAGGTGTTCCTCTGATTTTTCTTCGTTTGCTAATATCATCCATTCTTCAATTGACTTAACAGAACAAATAAAATATACTTAATAATAAAGATTAGTATACAATACAAACAACGTATTTTCAAATTACAAATTAAATAAATATAACGTTAAATTTTTAAATAATCTGTCATTAGTTAAATCAAAATGCACCTAAATTAGAGGACGAAATGAAATCAGTTACTAAAACATGTAAAAATATTGATTTAAAAAATAAATCTTAAAAAAAAAAACCTACGAATTCACTTAAACTAATGCGAGAACTGAAATGGGCTTAATTCGCGATTTACTATGGACGCTCTATACGGAACCCTAATTCGCGGTATATAAGTCCATTGTCACACACAAAATGCCATTCCCCATTTCATTTCTGCCGCTTCTACACAGACCGATCGAAGATTTTCATTCCTTACCTAAATTCTTCAATCCTCTCCGTTTTAGGTCACCATAACAACTATAAATCACACCTCTGGTTAAAATGATGGAGTGCATGCCTGCGATTTCTATGGCATAGACGATTTGAAGTTAGTCGGAGGTGCTACATACCTTAATCTCGGAAATATGGTCAGATCTGGGGGAATCGGTCACGAAATCAGCAAATCGAGTTGTGTTACGGTGAGTTTTTGTTAATCTCAGTTAATTTGCTTCAATTTTTTGTTCAGAATCAAAATCAGATGTTGGGGGTTTTTGCTATTCTAACTTGCCGCTGCAAATCAATATGCCATTTTAGGGGGTTTTCTAATATGAAATGCAAAGGTTTCTGTTAAGCTTGATTTTGGTGCTCTTCTACGTTTGCAAGTTAGAATGTTATTAAATGAGTTCAAATCGATGTTCAATTCAACTGATTTAGTGAATTACTGTCATTTACTATAAAACATAGCTCGATTTAACCCGTGTGCATGTTTTTGTTTGCAAGGTACATAAACCCTAACTTCTGGTCAAATGAGGAATCAAGGTCAAACGGCTTGCAAGAGTCTATTTCACCGAATTATGAATGGAACGCATCAAGACTGGTAAATGTTCATTTTAATATTAGAGTTTTGATATGCATGTTTTCTTATACATGTTTTGTTTACAACTCTTTACAAAGATATACCATACACTGATTTTAATGGTATGTTTCTTTTAGTGAATTATACAAAAGATATACTCAAATTTCCATAGTGTAATCTCTGTTTGGAGCTGGCTGTTAAGTGGAAAGAGCTGACTAATAGCTCAAAGTCTCTGTTTTAAAACCTGTGTTTTGATTTAGTATATGTTTTACTTGAAAAATATACAGAAAGTTACTATTATATATTTAGTGGATTGAACTGTTTCAAACTGTTTCAAATTAGCACTCTAATACATGTTATAAGGTTGTATGGTAGCTTGAATGATAGACTCCATTAAAATCTCTTTTGTTTTAATCTCCTAAAATAATTAATTATTTTGCAGATTGTATAAGGTTCAATTCAGCTAGATAGGATTCACTAAAGAAGGGGTGCTGGAACTTAAAACATGCAGCAACATATACCTAACAGGTAAGTTTTTACACACCATTAATCTTGCTTATAAACAAAGTTAATCTGACCTCAAGATGAGCAGAAATTTGCATTTGAATTCTATCTATGTTCAAGGTGCTTAGCATGTGCATCAAACTGAATGCATACAACTTGGTTTATTGGGTTACATAGAAAGAGTGAGAAGTTGTGTTAGTATGCTTTGAAGATAAGTTCTGTGGTGAAATTTTTAATAGTTCAATTACACAAATCTAACATTTAGTTAATATTATAAATCATAATACACTAATTTTGAAGCAACATGTAGGTTATGAAGTTTAAGTGTTGAGTATTCTGACCATGTATGATAAATCAAACTTACAATCCAAGTCTTTTTATAAACAATTTTCTTCATTCCACAGTTATATAACATAAGGAACTACCAATATTTATGTGGAGTTGTCACTTCTGCTATTATGCTGAAAGGTAAGATTTAAACTTTTGTCAATTTTAATGTAATTTCATTAATAAACTGGAAAATGTCTGCATCAAACTTGACTTGGAAAATTTACAATCACAGTCTTCTGGAAATGTTTCTGTTTGTAAATATACATTTTGAAGCACAAAATTAGAGATTCTTTTGTGTTAATCCAGGTGTAATGTAGTAGAGGAGAAACCATTGAAACCAATAATATCAGTTTATATAGTTTTTGCAGGCAATGTAATCCATATGAAGGGTAAAGTATGAGATTGGTGAAAAAATTGAATACAACTAACACAAATAGTCATGAATGAACTAAGCAATTACAATATTTAAAAAAAAAAGGTAATGTTTCAACAGATTCATCATACTAAAACATGATTGTTGTACATGTTCATATAATGGAATTGATGTACCTGATAGAGAAATCTGTATCAATGGATGTCAGCAATGATGCATGTAAATTGTCTCACTTCCTGTTAGACCAACTGCATACAAACAATACAGTATTGTTAACAACACATAAATTGAACTCAATAGAGAATAACAAAACAAAACCAAGCCATACCTTTATACAGTTCACAAACAAATGAATTTTACAAATCAGTGCTTGGAGTGTTGAACATGTTTGGTTACTGCAATGAAGTAAAAAACCGGGAAACCCTTGAGTGTATAACATAGTTATATAGAGCAGGCTGTGGTAGCTATTTTAAGATAATATTATGTATAATATACAATCACTTATACATAAATTGCAATAGTTGGAATAAATAGCTCACACTTGGTAAATTAAGGACTGCCCAGATTCTTAAATGCAATAGTTGGAATAAATATCTCACACTTGGCAATTTAGTGACTGCCCAGATTCTTAAATATACATGCATATAATATTATCCAACTGTAAAGATTTTATGTATGAAATAAAGATTATATATATGAAGCCAAGCACTGCAATTCACTTGCATATATTCTTATTAAATTATAATTTCTATAAAGATTGCAACAACTGAAGTGAAAATGGTATAGAACTATAATAAAATTCAATATTGACTGATAAAAATGCTGAAATCTGTGAGACTGCACTTGGAGTTGAATATATTAAGAAAACAAAATATTTAAATGAATATACTCAAAACTATCATTATTAACGACATGCCACTTTTTAGCAGCTTTAGAAAAAAAAAACTTTTCTAAAGCTGCTAAAACTTGGTCTGTCGTTTGTGAAGATAAATTTGAATCTATTCAAATATTTAATTATTCTACAAAACTTTAAGACGAACTTATTTGTTTAAAACTAATAAACATAACAAACTTATTTCTACATTTGCGTGCGATATTAATCATAATGCACCAATATTACTTGTAACATTTCTAACTGTTAGACCTTTTCTAATATTTTCTAAACTAATACCAATATTATGAATGTACATGTCAGTCACACTGGAGCAGGATGCTCACATTGGAAACACATGGAAGCCAGCGCCGCCACATTGATTGAGTGATTAAGTTCACTCTGAAATCTTCAAGGATTACAGAGACCAGTTCTGTGACACAACAGGATTTTTAAATTGTATTTTTATTTGATATGTAATTTTAATTCTATTCATGGTCTGTATTAATTTAAAACCATTGGTCTGTAATTAATAACTTGTAGAGAATGTAAGTGTTACAGAACTGGGCCTCTATGAAAATCCAACGCAAGGTACGAATAGCTATACTCATTCTTTATTTCTGCAATTACAGAATCATAGTTTTTCTTCCTATGAGTGTGATTTGCGCATGCTAGTGTCATTCATTGAAGACATGTCATATCTGTCTGCACAAATGTGAATATTTTTTTTTAGGTCAGTGCACAAATGTATATGCCAGTTTTCCACTCATTTATGCATGTATGTTGTTAAGTGTTTTAAAGCAAATACAATGTATGTTATATATCTATGCTAGGACCATGAATATAATTGAAGACATGTCATATCTGTGTGCAAAATAGTGAATATTTGTTGTTAGATCTTTGCATGCAAATATAATGTATATGCCAGTTTTTGACTCATTTATGCACGTATGTTGTTAGTGTTTTAAAGCAAATACCAAGTATGTTATATATATATATATATATATATATATATATATGCTAGGAATGATGTTAATCAATTCATATAATGTTAACTTATATATCATACTTAAAATGATAAACTAAAACCCAAGACATTGAAATAAAGCAAAACTGTTAACAGGTCATGATAAACCGAACCAAGTAAAGCAAAATGATAACGGCTAAGTAAAGCAAAATACATTTTATTAGAACACAGGAAAATGATAAAATGATAAATGATCAACTAAATCAAGTAAAGCAAAATGAATAATAACTTAAGATAAAGCAGGAAACATGATAAATGCTAAGTAACCAAACTGAAATATTACTTCAACTGAAAATCTTGTAATCCAAAACATTAATTATAATATAGCAATCTGAAAATTTAAGAAAAAGATAAAATGTCTCGAGAACAATATAAAATTAAACTAAAGAGTACGAAACTTGAATTTCAAATGATTGGAAAAAAGGGCACGGTTCACGGCTTCTCGCGCTTAATAGGTTTGCTGCTTGAATGCTGGATCACCAGGTCAGTGGTGTCTTCATCATCAGAGCTTATTGGCACTGCTCTTTTGCTTGGAGTCAAACCACAAGTTGAATTAGAGCCTTCACACAAGTTCTCATCTACCACATCTTTGCCCTTTCCATTAGCAGCTCCCATAGGTGTTGAATTAGTCTCCTGATTATGGAAACAATTGAAATTAATAGCCAATCACAGATTTAGGTACTCTTAAATAATTATAAGATGTGTACAGTGTAAATCAACTTACCCCATATGTGATCTCACGGTACTTTTTTAGTATAGTGGGATCGTCGGTTAAAGTGTCAATTCCATAATCAGAGTAACCCCTGTTTAGATTGTACTCTTTGGAAATGCGCACCTTGCACAAATAGTCTTTCCCAATCAAACCTTTGAAGTCCTCAGGGGTCATGTTTGTGTCATCTTCATCAGGTTCAAGAAACGCTGCAATTTCCTCCTTGAGTTGAACAGCAGTTTTTTTAATCAAAGTTGTCATCAGTTCATCAAAAATGACCAGCTTAATGGACTCATTCCCGGCACCCTGTGCATCCATCTTAACCTTGAACCTAACCATTAAGTTACATTTAGACATTAAGTATGTAAAACATTATTTGATTTGAAAGAAAAAAATACTCATAGATAAGATCAGAATTTACTTGGGGATAATTGCTTCAATCTTTTTTCCAGCACACTTAGGACCTGGGCAGCGTTCATCAACTTTAGCATCCTTCACGTTAGTGTGACACTTAGCACATGCACCATAGTACCATCCCCGATCCAGATCAACCTCTTTGAAACAAACAAAAAGTATATGTGCTCCAGCCTGTCAACAAAGGTATAATCATAAAGTGTATTAGGAATCTGCAATAGAATTGTTAATTGATTTATTCGCCATTACCATTGTCGAACTGGTAACATAAGATGGAGTCTTGTGTGCATCTTTGTTCAACCAATCAATGGAACTCATAGTGCGACTTGCCAGGGATAAGCTGGTTATACTCCGACTCTGTCCACCACCACTGCAACCTTGCCTGAAAGTTATATTTTATCATTATATCAAATGTAAACATCACTAAACCACACAAATTGACATGCTATAAAATTGGAAACAAACCTTAGCCTGAAATCATTGATCTCGGGGATGTCCTCATTGATGTAGAGTATTGAAGAATGCATAGTCGTAGAAATCCTTAGTTCATCTAGACGTAGAGATAATATTAGATCAATTCATAAACGAACTATAAAATAGCAAAGTAGTGTCAAGAATACGTTCAAACACATAAGACTTACTATTCCAGCTAGATTTCGCACCAAATTGAACAACCACGATAATACCATCATCATGATCATCGATATTCTCTAGATAGCCAATCAACTTTTCAGCATAAGCTTCCCATAAGACAATTATAAGTTTGTTGTTGCTGTATTGAAAATAATTCAATCAAATCAACTATAGCATTTAAATATTATGTAACAAATCATACATGATGTCTAATGTAACTAATAAGCACGGTAGCAGATCATATCATTAAGAATAAAGGATCCATCTTTACCTCTCATCCAGTATCTCAACTTCAATCCTCCTTGCATTCAGCTTATCAACTCTGCCAAGATCTCCTTTCTTACTAACACGACCTATGACATCTACATGAATAAAAATGTATAAGAATAATATATTACCATCATATGAATGTAAAGTATTCACTGTACTTACCAACATAGAATTGATCTGGTGCATCATTCAGTGCATCAAACGGAACCAAACTTATTCCGTAGGACTGGATGCAAAGGTCAGGCTTGACAACCTGAACCTTTGTTAAATATGCAAATAGAATTTTGCAACTATGATTGACCCTTGCCTTCTGCCACTTGTGCGCTGCGTTCTCGCCAACATTGAAATTATCTATCTTCACTGTGTCACCTTCTTTCAAAAACCGCTTGAAGTTGGCCATAAGTGTCTTCCTAATGTAAAAACCAATGTGTGAACCCTGCAACAATAGAAATCAATATATCAAAATCGTAATAGTCCTGAACATCGTACACCTAATTTATAACTGAACTCACCTCAGTGTCCATTAGGATTCCTTCTATCGATACAGGTTTTTTCTGCACATCGGTCCCATTCCAAAGCTTCAAAATCTTCACAGTGACAGACTTGGTGCTTGTATCCATTTCGATATCTTTCACGTAGATGTTAGTCATCTTGTCTATACTGTGAAGGTTGCGTTGAAAGTATGATATTGAATTCTATCAAACACTTCTTATATAGACGAAAAAAAATCTCCAGTGATTTGCATACCTAAAAAGTACAATAGCAAAGCCTTTTCAATTTGTCTTTTAAAAAAATCTATGCCTGCTTATAAACTTATTTTTTGTCCAAAATTGAGTTCCATTTTACACAAAAAGGCTATCTTCAATAAAAGGCAATCAATATATTGTAATTTTAAACAGATATTAAATATCTTGAAAATGTTTAGATCTTTGCACCGAATTTTTTTTATATAATTTGAGAAGAATATTAAATAGTATGTTTGCATTTCAAAATAAGAACGGAGTTCCATAGATAGTATATTTTCTACCAAAATTAAGGTTTTAATACCAAAGGTACTATTAGGTTCGAATATATGTTGATCCTGTCACCCAAATATTTAATTTGGTGACAAAATTTATGTGTATAAATATTATTAGAACCTTAGTTGGTAATTTGATATTTTTACGATTAAAATCAATCTAATTTCCCCAAAATAAGGTAAAAATGTAATAAACTAACTTGAATATAATTCAACTATGTAAACGTATAAGTAGTGTCTATTTACTCCATTTTTAAGCATAAATTTTCAGTATTTTAATATAATTTTTAAATCTACATAGTTTCCGAGCATAAAATATCATATCACGTTTTAATAAAAGAATCAATTGTTAACTTAATATGATGTAGAGAACTGTCGCAATTGCTTTGCTGACCGGAAAAAACTTAATATGATTGCTTGTCATATTTTATTGACTGTTTATCCCAAGCTAAAACATAAGCAACTTTATGAAATAAAAATTGTAGAAGTAATGCAAATCTGCAATATAGATATTAAGTAATTATA
>JAYMSL010001292.1:0-17856 GCA_036897195.1 Plantago coronopus
CATCCCTATAACCCTCCCCTTTTGAGGACCTTAGCCCTTTAGCTGGCCTTTTTGGTGGGGATGTTTGCCCTAAAGGAATTAATGAAACAACCCAAAGGGACAAGCCTAGAATTTTTGTGAGGGGGATCAAAGTTGGTAGGGGACCCCAGCAGGCTTGTATAGCTGCTCCCTTAGGAAATTAGTGTTTGGTTAACCCTGTTTAATTAACCTGTTTGCATCTATAAAAAGAAAATTTCCTGTTAAAAAAAAAAAAAAAAAAAAAACCGTTTTTGTTACCATCACAATAAAGCAAACTACACGCTAAGGCGAATTATTATTCGACGGGCATAACTCTAATAAACACTTGTGTGCAATAATCTAGTAGTCCAAATCCTATTGGAGTGGCCATACGTTGCATAGTCTATAAGTCAAGTCTTAAAGTCTAAAGCTGCTGTATATGAGGCGCCAAAGTTTCAAGTTGAAACTCCATCTTATATACTACTCTAGTATTATCCAAGTGAAGTTAGTTCATCAAGCTTAACAAAAGGGTATACAAAATCCAAGTGAAGTCACTACATAATTTGCTAAACCACTAAAGAGATCCAAGGAAGATCCTGCACGAAATATTACAACTAGACAAACAAGGTATCAATTGCATCAGCTGCAACTCATAATTAGCTTCTTCTACAAACTCCTCCTTTTTCATTGCTTAAAAGTTAAAATCGACAGCAGCAGATGCCCGTACCTTTGTATTTTTCAATACTGTACATCACAAAAAGATTAAACAGTTTCTAATGAAATACCAGATTATCTACTTACATTCCACATTTCCCAAAATACGAAATTAAGTTGCAAATCTGAGCTCTTAGGAGCATTGAAAACAAATTGGGCCATAAGATTGATAACCATTCCTGAGTCGAGCAAACAGACCTATCACAGCGCAGTGGAACATCTACAAGTAAGGGGAAATGAAGATTATAAACAGATTCATCAGCCTCCTGACAAACACATAACTAAAGAGGAACTGAACACATGATATTCAAGGTGAGATGCTGAAGCCACCAGCAGTCTTACACATATTCTGCAATAAATAAGATATAAGGATAACCCCGTCCTTCAACGGTTCAACCATATATGTACATTATATCCATCATTCAAAATGTGGGAGTTAGTAATATACAAACAGCCATTACTTAGCGAAAGAGCAACCAATTAAAACCTAGTACAATCTTTAATGTTAGTAATAAATCAGCGCCGACTACTTTTTACAATTCAACCATTGCAAGGTGGTTTCTTCCTACTCAGCGAAAAAAAAAGTAAGAAATAATGATATGAATAAACAGGAGACAATTTACGCCAAATAATGAACCCAGACCAGGAAAATTAGCTCAAATGGAATTATCCTGGTCAATCATTGTAAGGCCACATCAGATTCAGCTTCATCCTCTGGATCAATTATTCGACACTTCGGAACTGATCTTTCTAACATAGATGTTCCCTTGAAAGTTATCATCTGCCAACAGATTCTCCGGTAATCCAAAAGCTGCAAAACAGAGATATCAAACCGAGGTGACCGGCAAATTTATGAGATACTCGGAAGCATAAAAGCGCATATAATAGTTGAATGCTTGTGTGTACCTGTTCTGTTGGTATCTTTCTGAATCCAAACTTCTCAGTCCAGATTGATGTTGCCTCATCAGTTGCCGGGAGCACAAAGTTTTTAACATTCAAGAATGCAAGCAATTTCTCAATGCATGAGAAGAGGGTCTGAAAGTATCCCTGCAAAGTCCATTTGCATCCGTCAGAAGCAGCCTTATGGAAGATAAGAAGTAACGGCTTCCCTACTTAGATATCAGAAAACAAGTTATTTATCATGAATATTGCAAGATGCTAAACATCCAATCCGGCATCTAAAACTGATTCAACATCAACTAGATACAGAGATACTGTGTTTTCTGGCGTCATATACTAAACATACTCAGCTATATAAGTAATTTATGGGGCCAAGCATTTTTCAAGCAGTGTTCTGGGACCATCGGGCATTTGCAGCAATACCATGGTTTTGATTTCCTTGAGCATATTATTATGCCAAATGCTGTTTATGAGTTTACTAACCTTGCCTTGATTACCAGTGCGTGTAGCAGCCAACGGAAGTTCAGCTATTTCTTCTCCAAATATCCGAATAATCCCGGCAGATACAACTGTTGAGCTGCAAGATAGGTAAAAGTTTTAAGAAATATTTATACATAATCAGAAACCGTGAAACAGAATAAAAAACATAGTAAGGAGAAATAAATGTCCTTACTTCACTGTCAATAAAGCACAATACATGCCACTGAAGTCTTGGCCTCTTATATTCCTCCTGTTAAATAGGACATTACATCAGAAAAAGCATGTCATCAAGGAATTTTTAAACAAATATAACCAGTCTGGATAGAAATGTCAGCTTCCAATATACCCGTAAACCATGGATGGAATGAAATCACGACCAGTTTCTGCATCAACTATTGGGTCAAAAGAATCCTGCAATGAAAGTGATAAATAAATAAATAAATAAATATATACGTATACAAAAACCAAGCTACGAATCTATGCAATACCTAATTTTAGAAGTACCATAGTCTAGATAAAAGCAATGGAAAGATGTATGAAAATTCCGAAAATTTAGAACATGAAACAACAAAAAATGCAGTAATATTATTAAGTCCAGCCACCCAAATATATTTGGAGAAGGAAAGAGTCAAAACGGTTAAAATCCGTGTGAAGGTATGACTAGTTCCTCCACCACATACTAGAGGAGTTGATTATATTTGGGACATACATCAATGATACAGCAGAAATCAGAAACTAACATTCTCAACCAACATTCATATGATTCTGAATGTTAAGTATCCAAATGATTCTTATACTTAAGATGGTTCTACAAAACACTGTTCATACTATTCTTATGGACTGTATGTTGACAATCCTAATATAACTATAACATTTTAACATAGCACAGCAACTGGAAAGACACATCAGCAAAAATTACTATCCACTTCAGCAATTCTTACATGGAATATAGCAACGGCCTGTGACAACAACACTCTAGTTTCACGAGATCTAATTTTTCCATTTAAAAGCCTCCATGTTACTTTAACATTAGTATTATCATCCCGACTATTTTCTGTGTTCTTATTCCTCATAACATCCAAAGAAGAAGATGGAAGCTTCTCTTCACCAGCAGTGAGCAAATTCTGCAGCGCAGAATATATTCGCTTGCAGCTTACAGAACAGAACCATTTTCCTTTCGGGAGTTCCTACAGCAGGGAGAATATACGTATTATATAGCTAAATCCATTGCATAATGAATGATCTACCAAATACACAAAGGACAGAAGGCACACACCTTTAGTTCAGCCATCTTGCTTTTCTTCAGGCAGCCAACATGATATTCCTTCTCACACTGAAGACGCAAAGATTTTATATCAAATTAAGCATATTGATCCTATTGTTTGTTTTTCTTTCTATAAGATTCGCATGTACATGTCAAAATTAAGTAAACAGAACTACATAATACCTGATCACACAAGATGACAGTGCGTGGCCCAAACCCTGTTTTGCTAAAATCATAGCCTCTGCGAAAAGGGGGGGAAAAAAAAAGAAAGACGATAGACAATATAACCAAATAGCACATTGATGTATAAACCAGATTAGTAGCTTTCAACAGTCTTGAACCTAAAACTCAAGTACAAAGTCATACTCCACGGGGGAATTTTGAGGAATGTTACCTGCAGAGTACACATGCTATTACTTCAGCTTCTTCTGGGTTCTTGACGATCCGAATGCAACGGTTAGTAATCTGTTCTATAGGATCAATACCCAATATTCTCCCAGCCGCAACAGCATTTGCATTATGTTGAACAAAACTTTCCCTCTCAAACATATTCTGGCAGTATGTGCAGAACCATTTGCCACGAGGGATACTGGACAGGGATGCACACTCTACAAAATACCATGTATAAGTTGCACATCAGTTATGCAAGAATAATGGTACATAGCATACAACTTTGGAGACTTCCTTAATGATCCAGTGAGCGAAAGGATAGAAAACAGAAAATCTAGGAATAAAAATGCCGGCTAATACTCCACCTTTGTGAAAGGCCCTTGGACATCCATCACAAAGCACAAGTTTACCACCATCTGCACAAATGATGCACAAGTCATCATTCTCCTTAGAAGTAAGCTTCCGTCCTGGACCTTTTAACAGAGAGACGGCATATTCATGAAGGGACACCCCATTTGATGTGTAGATATACATATAGCTGCAAAAGTAAACATATATTGGATTAAATGTAGATAATTTCTTTTGACATATAATATTAAAAATGCGAAGAAAAATCATCTTTGATGTTAATTTCAGAGAGACACTCACGGTTTCCGCCGTGAAGCCCAACCAGCATGTGCTTCAAAAGTAGATGGACTAACCTGAGCATAAACAGGGCGACAAATCAATCACCAATGTACGAACAACAGCAGCAAAGTTTACTAGCATAATATATGATGAGACAACAATAATACCAGAGTGCTACAACAACGGCATATTATTCCTGATCCCATTTTATAGCCATCACGCAGTTTCTACAAACAGACAAAAACAATTTACAACTCTGAAATACAGCAAAAAAAAAAATTAATGGTAGTATCTAATCTGTTTTACCTTGCCATTAGAGTAATAAGAAACTTCAGTGCCATCAGGTAATCCACCAGTCTCAAACACAAGTTTGTGCATCGTCTGATCTCTGAGCAGGGTAGCATGAGACTATAAAGATACTGTGGTATGCTTAACCAAGAAAACTATAAATGATATAAAGATCATATAATAATCTGATTACAAAGAAAATTAATACTGACTTTTTGGTAATCTTCCATGTACTCTTTGATGGGGCACTAGATACAGATGGAGATCCAAGTTTTGATTTTGACAACCTGAAACACCGAAGTGGAAAATATAAAAAAAGAAAAAGGATATACAGAATAACTATCTGTGTCTCCGTGTGTGCATCAACAAAGAATAAGTAGTTGCCCCAAAACTAACTCTTCTCCTTTTTTCTTTTTTTATTCCCGTTAAGAGAAAGACAAAACCAAGACACATGCTGCTTGGCATTTTCATGCAGCACTTGTTCAGCCTAGTTTTGAATTTCAATTAATATAGTGAATCATGGAGCTGACAGAATAGAACATTTGACACATACAATATTTAACGATCTAATTTTAGTATTTACAATGTACAACTAATAATAAAATGATTTTATACAATGACAATACAAAACCAATACAGGAGATATAGTTGTGCATGCATATATTAAGGGCCAAGTTCTACTAGTTGATAATAGAAAGAAAGAGAGGTAGGAACACCAACTTATTTTTGATGATTCTCCTCGCAGTCTTGATTTTGGTTGATAGATTCAAGGAAGGACTACCATTTGAGATTAGATCTGATGATCTGGAATGTCTCACCGGAGCACTTTTCGGCGACTTAGGGATCGGAGCAGCTTGTGATGGCCTGAAATTAGAAACATACATGGAAAATATATATTAAGTCCATTACATAGTGAGTTATATGAACAATAACTTCACCAAGTAGAATATGCACTTAACCCACATTTTTATAACACTTGAAAGCCCCTTCTTTTTTGATAAACGCGAGGAAGATCTTGCGGATAGTTTTGCACTAGACAATAACTCTGAGTGCCTGGAGAAAGGGAAGGTAGGGAACTATTACACTTGCTAGGGGAAGGAAAGAAGAAACAACTTTAGCAAATACATACTTTCTCTTTTTCCTTCCTCGGGGACCCTTCTGCAGGGGGGTGTTATGCACTTCACCATGTCCAGTGGTTGTTAAGCCTAAAAGTGGCTCCAAGGGCCTGAAAATCCCATAGTGAAGGATATCAGTGTAAAATTGATCGGGCAAGTACTGCATAAGTGCATATACATGTAAACTGTCCCATAAAATTACATTCATCAACTTGAGGCAGTGACATAGACTACCTAGATTTCACACATTCTGGATCAATTTCTGAATTCAGAATGATCATGCAGGAATCACAGAGTTGTTCCTCTTTCCCAGCTGATGTTGCGAGAAATGAGCCTATAAACAAAATTACAAACCATCTTTATTACATCAAAAAAGTGATGAATACATGTGGTTACCTCCAAACTTACCCTCACAGTTCCGACAGAAGACAGATTCTTTTTCAGGCAAAGGGCCTACAAAATTTTCTATCGTTTCCTCTAGTGACTTCACTGAAGATGTACGGCATTCTTTGACAACATCAAGGAGGCTTTTCCCATTCTCTAAGCAAATATATTGTGATGCACGCCTATACGCTTTACAGGCATGGATCTCAAATTGACAAGGTGGAACTACCTGTAAATCAGAAAGAAACAAAAAAAATCAACAGCCCCGAGAAGTACACTAAGCGTGCATATCCACCATACAAAACAGTATACTTCGATGAGTTGACTAAACATTGAAACCTAAAAGCAGATTACTCACTCTATTTCCCTTGCATACACTACAGGAGCACAAAATTCCAGCATCTTTAATGGTTCCACGTAGTCGAAATCCCTATAAGCATCCAACAATTAGTTCCACTAAGTTGACAAGACAAATACTTTATCACAGACATGCGCTGCTGATATCACATTACTTACATGGTGATAATAAGCAAGATAAACTAGAGAATCCATGATTCAAATAGATTCAGCTTGATTCACATTATCATGACAGCGTCATATTGGAATATGCATATAAGAATCAATGCTGGTATAAAATAACCACAAGCAATTTATCTCATGACAATGTGAAGGAATTTACATCCCCACATATTTCTCTGAAATGACACAATACTGTGACCCTGTGCATATAAGCAACAACTGAACCCCATTACTCATGAGACAAGTCATTTATCCTTGTTGAATGTAAAACCAGTAATTATTTTCCCCAGCCATTGTAAACCCTATGGACAACTATAATACGATTTGATATGTTATCATCAAATTCTGATGCTATAGCTATATCACCATACTTGACTAGCACTACAAACAAATATGCATAAAAGTATTATAGTTTAGACAAAACAGAGGTCCTTCAATTTACCTACAATTGGATATCAAAAAATGATGCGCTTGCGGTCATTATCTGTATGAGGATACTTGGTATGGTTATGACTTATGAGTTGTCCAAAGTAGCATGTGAAAACTAATATCCCATATTTACTTTTTAACACTGATAGAAAACAAGCAAGCCCAAACACTTTACCTACAGCAAAAGTATGATACATTGCAACATCTCTCTAATGCAATGGATATAAACATATACAAACATCTGACCACTAATCCCCGCTGAACCACAATGATAGCAGTTGAAATAAGACAGAGAACTAAAATAATTGACACTAACTGTTTATAAATCTCATAGAACGATGTTGAAGATACATACTCTCTTGCCACCATTGTAAAAAACCGGGTAACCTTCGAGCAATCCAGTCTCGAAAAGCTCCCTTACAGTGGTGGGGCGCCCCCTAAGCAAGACCTTCTTAGACATCTTCATCTCCCTATTTTTAGGACTCTTAGTATCCACCAACTCAGTCAAATTTTTAGTATCCAACTCCAGTTCATTCAACTCAGCAATCTCCTCGTCCTCCTCGTTCGACCTAATTAACGACCTCGTAAATCTCCTTCCCCCATCACTTTTAGTTGTGGTGGTCGCCACCGCAGTCATGATCAAATCCTCTTCCTTCACTTCAACTTCAATCATATCTCCACTAAGCCCTGAACTGCCTTCGGCACTATCAGCATTAGCCTCGGCAATTTTAGCCCTAATTTTACTCTTCAACCTCTTACTCCGAGTGTAAACAGCGAAACCATTAGCCTCACTGGGTCTAGCTCTGGGTACATAACAGCGATCGGAGTCATCTGCAGTATTATTGGGCTTCGAATCAGTGGAAGCAGGGAAGTCATTTTGAATTCCCAATTGGGGCTGCATCACAACTGTTCAAATTCGGATTTCCTCCGGTTAGATCCCCCAGACGAAATGGAAGATGAATGTGATTTACGGATCTGAGTGCATCAAACTATCAAAGAGAGGGGGGTTTGGGTTTAATTGAGATTTAATTTTTGCGGTGAGGTAGAGAGAGAAAGTAGAGGGAGAGAGAGTGTGCAGTGACTAGTGAGTGAAGAAAGCCAGCCGGAAGGAAGAGAAAGGATGTATGGAACACAGTGATGAACGAATTTAAGATTGTGTCTTTTTTATGTAGGGCCTCATCGTTTACCCGAGCATGTACAAAACTCGACGCATTCAATTAATTTAACGCTATGTCCACAATTTTACACCATCCTCAATTCACCGGAAATTCTTTACTCTCAATTTTACACCATGTTCAATTTATCTGGAATTATCTAAGTTGAATTGAAATATAAATTTGAACTACGTATATCTGAATTAAATAGACATGAATTGAACTAAATAAGTAAGAATTAAAGTAAACTAAACGGACCCTAAACCTTAAGTCCTAACTTGAAAATTAACTTTGTAGTAGTTTATTAAAATTTCATCTCCATTAGAAAAAAATTACTCTAGCAAATCAAAAAAAATTATTTCCTTTACTTCAAAAAGGGTAAAGCCTCATAATACTACAGCTGCAAAAGCTACGGGTACGGCACAAACCAAGCCAACCTATTTATAGACTCGACTTATCAAGTACATACTAAAGCCTAAATTGGCTAAACTACCAAATCATCAAATCCTTTCACATCCAATACAATGTGCTTAGAAAGATTATGCGCGTAGTGTATAATCTGGTCTAAGTGTATGAGAGAAAGAAAAAACATCAAACACAAATGTCTGCAACATAATAGACTCAACAATGAACTAAAAACCGAAAGACACTCATCAGCTGAGTTTAAAGCGTTGATGACAGCAGCATTTTCTCCCTCGAACTGCACCTGACACCAACTGTGGGAGCTAGCTAACTCGACTGCCACTTTGATTGTTATAGCTTAAACACCTAAGTCTCTGGTATGCAAAAAATGACGGTGTTTCCATCCAACAACTTCGCCATCCAACAACTTCGCCAACATTGTTGCAAGCCACCATGGCTATCCCGGTTGATTTGGTAGCCGTAAACATAGTCGCATCATCATTAATCTTCGTGATATCACATATAGGAGGCTGCTAATATGACCTAGAATTTGTTGGCCGGGGGGCCTGGAGTTGTGTCTTCGCCTCTTCGAATCGATGTAGAAATGTTGTCGCAAATTGGGCTAACTCCATGGCCTTCAATCCAGAATCCCCATGGAGAATACGGTTACTATTATACCACAATCGCCACAAGACACAAGCAGCCAGTGCCAATTGCCCCTTGTCAAATCTAATGCTCCCGGAATTGAAATAGTCAACCATGTTATAAAATCGTGGACCTGTGTCAAAGCCCGAAATGTTAGCTACAACCCATGTTAATCTGGCAAATTAACACTCCCGAAAAACATGAACAGTCGATGCCTCACCCTCTTTACATAGCACCCCACACACACTGCGTCTACATTTATCTTCCTAGGTATCAAATTATCCGCAGTCGGGAGAATGTTTTGGATCCATCTCCACAGGAACACCAGAGTTTTGTAAGGGACCAAATGGATTGCCAATTTGTCACATCATGTATATTACTCGGTCTTGGCCTCTGTGAATGTTGTGCCCTTTTCTTCAATGTTTTACAATGGTGATGAGTCCATTTTTATTGAAATGTCAAACACCTTGTCTTGAATCCCCGTCCCAGACTCCCATCAAGTTGAATCTTAAGTATATGCTCCACATCATCTTCCCAAAACACTGTATCAAGTAATATATGATCCCATGATGTACCTGAAGAACGTCGTTTTACTCACCAAAATAATACTAATTGTTGGAAAAGTCCATCTATAAGTGGTCTTTTCAAAAAGTCCACTTAATATTGTTTATATTAATGCTAAAATAGGTAATGTTTATTATAAAATATGTTATGTTTATGATTGAATAGTTGATAATTTATAAATAATTGATATTAGTGATAAAATAGTTGATGTGTAATGCAAATAGTCGATTATTTCATAACAAAATAGTTGATGTTTAATATAAATAGTCGATGTTTTATGGTAAACTGTTAATGTATTGCAAAATAGTTGATGTTTATTGAAAAATAGTTGATGTTTATTGTAAATAGTTGATATTTGTTGTAAATAATTGATGTTTATGTTAAAATAGGTGATGTTATATTGTAAATAATTAATATTTTAAAGTGGACTTTTAGAAAAGACCACATTTAGTGGACTCTCCCAAAAGTTTCTCTATCTCTTAACACAGAAACAAAACGACAAGCTGAATCTCCCGTGATTCTTCTACACCTCAGCAACTTGATATTTCTAATTTTAGATCAAAGCGTGGGAATAGAAGGAAATAAATGAGTAGTGTAGTTATAGACTCATAGCAACATGCATTTAAATTCATATTATTTTGAAATGTAATGAGATCAATTGATTCGTTAGGACCGACCTCTGGGATTAACTTACACTGTTCTATCTAGAGTTGTGATAAGGTAGTCTGGCGATTACAAATTTATTTTGGGAGAAAAACTTGGGAAAGACCACCTATTTGTGGTCTTTTCAAAAAGACTACTTAGGTAACATTGGCAATTCCAGCAACAACATAACCTCAACAAAACATCAACATAACATCACTTATAATAATACTAACATCACCAAAAATCATTATACAGAACATTACTATAAAAATCACTCAAACTAATTTCAAAACAACATAACATCAACAATCATCAACCTAAAATCAATTATAACAGTAATAACGTAGGCAACATTACCAACAAATAACCATTTTACAGAACCAACCCAACACCATATACATCAATAAAACCTACTTAAAAACCAGATAACATCCTCAATAAAAAACCCCACATCACTTATAACAGTACTAACACCAACAAAAATAATTACGTGACATATGCCCCTGCTCAACTGGCACCTCATCCATATTGTCAACAACACGACCCTTACGCTTGGTCTACTCCTTACCCGCCTTCTCCGTAGTCACTATCTTCTTCTGCTTTAGTTTCACAGCCTTTTTCACTAACACATCATTCAATTTCTTCTTCTTGACTTGCTCACCTAATATCAACGCAACAAACAGAAACACATATTTCAGTTACACAACATCAACTAATATATACTAAGCAACTATAATCCAAACACACCACCTATTCTGAAACATTTTACATCACATATAAAACACATGACATCAATGATTCTGCAGTCAACATCACCAATAAAAAAGTCACCATACAACTGCACAAACATCAAAACAACTTGCAACAATTGGGCCTCTCACCCACTGCTTTGTATTATCTAGTCTTGTTTGTTCGTAGTTGTGCATTTCTAATGCACGTGTACTAAACTCTTTACTCTAAGTAATATATTTGCCGATTCCAAAAAAAAAAAAACTTGCAACAAAATAAAAATCTACATACAAAATGCACAACATCGTCAATTATGCACTCAACATCACCAATAAACCATGAAAACATCACAAAACAAAAAAATTCAACCCCCCCCCCCAAAATCACACTAACATCAATTATAAGCAATGTAACATCAATAATAAGCAATGTAACATCAATAATAAACATACTAGCATCATCAATAACCACACTAACATTACTTATAACCAAACCAAAAGTCAGGGATAATGAATAGGTAACATCACCTACTAATAAACATCCTATCATAACTTAATATTAGGATAACATCATCAATAATCACACTAACACCACTTATAACCAAGGCAGGGTAACATCACTAATAAACATCCTATCATAGCTTAATATTAGGGTAACATCATCAATAATTACACTTATAACAGCAACATAACAAAAAAAATTCACCAAAACAATTGAAAAATAATAAAAAAATCCAGATAACATCACTAATTCAGTCGAATCAAAAGTATCAATAAATTCGTTTCAAGATAAACGTCGCCAATTTGACAAATAACATCAACTATTAATATACAAAAATCGACAATTACAACACAAAACATCGACAATATACAGATCATTTAAGATCTCTTAAGAGAATTCCTCTGTTAATCCTAGTGCAATTCAAGAGCAGGCCTGGCATAATAAAGAAGTGCATATATAAGTCTCTGCCTGAGAAAACCACAAAGCAGTTTTGTTGTTCAAAGTAACTCCAAATCATCTATAACAATGTAAGGGCTTTAACAAAAGAGAAAGACTGAACATGATGATTTAGATTGAAAACTCAACCATTATATTCAATTGCAGACTTCAGGTTCCCAACTTTGTAATTACTTTTGTAAAACCGATGTCTGTAAATTATGTTTAGTCCTTTTTCCTTCAAGACAAGAACTCATTTATTATCAGATTATGTGAAAATCACACTAACATCACTTTCATCACTAATAAACATACTAGTTTTACTTAATAGTTGGTAACATCATCAACAACCACACTATAATCACTTATAACCAAACAAAAAAGGCAGGGCTAATGAATAGGTAACATCACTAATAAACATCCTATCATAACTTAATATTAGGGTAACATCATCAATAACCACACTAACACCAATTATAACCCAACCAAACCCAAAAAAACAATAAAAACTCACCAACAATTGAAAACAATAAAAAATCCAGATATCATCACTAAACACTTCGAATCAAAATCATCAATAAAATTCGTTTCAATATAAACATCACCAATTTGACAAATAACATCGCCTATTAATATTAAAAAACCGAGAATTACAACACAAAACATCGACAAGTAAACTAGTAACAATTCAAACTAGAAACCGACAAAATACAAAACATATGTTAACCTATAACATTAGTAATTTAACACATAACATCATCCATTAATATCCAAAACATCAACAATTCCTCACCCAACACACAAATCACACAGCAACATACCTCGGAGTCATCGACGCCACAATCGACGAGGTAATCAACACAATTCTCCCCCCTCCACCGCGTGCTAACCGATTGGAAGATTCGAAATCGGAGAGAGATGTTTCAGCTAGGGTTGGGTATTTGGGATCGAGGACTCCGACGCAATTGACGACGATGTGTGCGGGAGTCTGGAAGTGTTGATCGGTCGATGTGTGCTGGAATTTCTGATTGGCCGCAATTGACGAGGATGTGTGCCGGAATTGACGACGATGTGTGCTGGAAGTGCTGATCGGCCGAGATCGGAGGCGAGGAGGTTGACGGATTCGGAGGAGGAGCTGAGCAGCGCGGAGTGCGGCCGGTGGTTGAGCGGAGGAGTTCGATTGGCAGAGAACGAAGAGGGAGAGAGAGGAGAAAGACGTAAGGGAGAGAAGAGAGCGGAAGAATCTGGAAGTCTAGCCGAATTACACAAAAGATTGGTTTTAACTATTTTTAGTAATTTATGTGGTCTTTTTCAAAAGACCACATATGTGTGGTCTTTTGTAAGTTTTTGTATATTTAAATTCAGAGGTTATAGATTCCAAATCCGACGACGACATGTGTCTCGATTCGCTGTCTCAATTTCAATTCAGTGGTTATACTTATAGATTCCAAATGTGGTGACAGTATGTGTCTTGATTCGTATAATCCCGTATAGAAACTGAGATGAACCAATCTAGCTGCAATCCGGATAGAAAGTAAAAGCAATCTGAAAGCCATTCCTCAACAGATAAGGAATTTCGTCTGGCATTCTCAATATCTCCTCTGTGTTGGGGTTCTTTATGCGAGACCTTCATTTCACTTTCCTACCTTTTCAATGTTTCATTCACAAAAAACCTTTCCGCGCAGCGACTGGCCGCACTTGGATTTTCGACCTGGGACTGGGAATATGGCCAGGGATCACCCATCGGTTTGTGGCATCTAGTCTTCTATGTCAGCTTTCTTAACAGTTTGAGGCTCTTGAAGCAATCGGGGAGCGATTCAAGTTTTTACATTGGTAAATTAATTTCAATGTCTAGCAAGGACTCTCAAGACTGCAGCCTCATCAATTTGCACTGTTAACCCTACAACTGAGTTTCAAATTCAACGGTCGACATAAAGAAAGAGCGTGCATTTTCTTTTACCGCAGGGCAAGGAAAGAGCAAACAACAGAGAATCCGAACTCCAAACATAACAAAGAATACTCTATTCC
The DNA here is from genome assembly GCA_036897195.1 of Plantago coronopus. NCBI lineage: Eukaryota > Viridiplantae > Streptophyta > Magnoliopsida > Lamiales > Plantaginaceae > Plantago > Plantago coronopus. Next base: position 14,211 of record JAYMSL010001292.1, read on the forward strand.
ACACTTTCCGGGACATTCGAATAACTCCAATAATGCTAAAAAAAGACACAAAGAAGAAAACTTACTTGCATTTATGCTCAGCAAGAACACTTGTCAGCAAATGGAGCTTGTGCATGTAATTTCAACAGAAACTAATTGGTATGGCTGGACTAATTTGCACAGTCTTCAAAAGAGTTTCATAGACAAAACATTGTCAAATTAAAATTACACAGTTTTAACATTAGATAAACGTAAGTACTTGCAAATTGAAGGAAACAAAATAAGTCGAATTCTGCAAGTAGACAAAAGCATCAGCCGCAGCCTGCAGCCCCACTTCACCGGATACCAACCATAACAAAGATGTCAATGAACAAAAGGAAATAAGTAAACAACCAGGGTAGACCGTGATGTCAGCCGATCCAACCTACTGGGTGCAGTCCTTCAAGCCACATGCCTCTACTGCAAGCCTGAAACAGGTGGTCCTGTAAAATAGAAATTAGTGACTTTAGACAACGTGGAAGGCATCGTTTGTCCATAAAAACAGGTTGCATGCTATGGAATATATCACATGCTAAGGTTATTTTGCTTAATAGAAAGGGATAACTTGATTAGTTTGATAAAACAACAGAGCTGAGGGTAGTACCTCAAACCGGTTGTGAGTACCTAACTTGGAAACCAATGGTTACGCGATATAAGTTAATTCATAGGCTTATGCGCTAAGACCTTGGGCATCATTTATTTGATAATACTACATGTATTCACACGGAGAGGTTTCTTGCTCAAATTTGTGATCTAACTTCCGCCACTTGCTTCTAAAGCAAACAATTGCACTTTCTGTACCATAAATCATTGTCATTTAAAGTGGACACGGACACGTTAGATTTATGTCATCTTCATGGTATATACAAACTCATACCGTAGATTGACTGGCGACTCACTATGCATTTTCTCCAAATTCCATCCATCTTTTTAAGTATATCAAGTCAACCTAGGATCACATTTCACCGCAACATATACAGAAGCTACACTGTATCTTAGACTCTTTGGAATTACTAACAAAAATCCCAACAATAAATGTATGACAATTATCAAACACAATCAAAACAGATAATACACCACAAGAGCAGTTAGCAATGACCATGTCCATGTCGCAAGCAACTCTTAGTTTCATACCTGATATCTCCAGTTCAGGTGTGCTATGAAGTGCCCTGCCATTTCAATTGCAATCGTATGGAAAAAAAGTCGCTGTCCTCTTCAGCCGCCCAAGCATACAGCACAGCTGCGCAGGGCATAGGCTGCCATTCCTGGGATTCCCCATACATTTTAAATTCAACATTAACTACCTCTGGTACATTTTCGGTTGAATTGGGGCAGTGCATTGTCAATGACTCGTATAGCAGGTGCAAGTTGTTATAACACAAGTATTCAACAGCCACATATTTGGGATGACAACTCCAAAACAAACTACTAAAAAACTCTGGTGATAATGGAGCAACATCTAAAACCAAATTCTCTACCTCAGGTATAGGGAAAGCCGAGACATCTTCTTCCACTGGGATACCACAATTGAATTCTCCACCGCTCAATAATGAAATAGTTAAAGAGATTCGGGATGAGCTCAACTTCATTAGAAACTTTCTCAAATCCGGAAAATAAGAAGCATCAGTATTGTCATGGGTGGTTTTGATAGATATACAAGACTCCCACTCCTGAGAGTCCGTACAAAAGGACAGAGAAGGTGTATCAACACTTGAGCATTCGAACTTGCGAATATTTGGAAGATCAAGTTCGACCTTCTTCAACCTCTCATTTTTCAAGCGCAAGCATTGGATTGAAGAACTGGAAATCTGTACATTTTCAGAGCCATAACATTCTTTAATTCTCAGATACTGGAGGGAAGACAATTTGCGCAGATAACGGAAGAACGCATCTCCAATGTTCATTCTCACTAGTTCCAAAGAACTCAACTGGGGAAACTCAGGGTCTTCTATTCCATCGCCAATAATAAACTTGGTAAACAAATGATCTTTCCGAAATCCACGCCGATAACAGACAATACTGACAAATTTCAGGTTATGCATCTTCCTCAAATCAACTTTAGTAAAATATTCACAATAAGTCAATTGTAATCTCTCAAGTAAAGGGCACCCTGATAGAACAATATTAAGCGACACGTCGTCTATACAGACCATATGTAAATGAAGCGAGGTAACATGCGGAAAGTTGACAGAAGCTGAAGTTAAACCACCAATGTTGCAAAGAGAAATGTATAACTTGTGCAAAGATGAAGCAGCTGCACCAAACCTTTGTATGGGTAAAACTAAATCTAGATCTAGACACAAATGGAGATCATTCACGCCCAATTTCACTGCTCCTAAAATCAAATTCTCAGCCAAAGGAGGTAAGCGACTCAAGTCATCATCCGAACGCCAAATCAGTTCAAAACTTTCTAATTTGAGGTTTAACCGTCGGTACCTTTCTACAGTTTGCCAGGCACGGGTCAAACACTGGCGCTTGCCGATGTATAGAGATGGACGAGTAGACCAGGCGGAGTACCATGGCTTGGAGAGGACGGTTGTGCGAGCAGCTTCTTTTGGGTTGAGAAAACCTTGTATGTGCTGGATGATTTCCTTAGGCAACTGAAGCTCCTCCGCCATTGACGGAGAAATGCCGGACCAGAAACCCTAACTCCTAATTCTCCGTCGAGTGTCTGTGTCGATCGAAAGAGAAGAGTGAGTTTAGTGAAAAACTGAATCACAAAATGAATCATGACTTCATGAGTATGTTGGGCCCATATCCACAACCACAAGCCTTAGCTGATACCTCAACGATACGTTTACTATTCATTTCATTTTTTAAAGCATAAATGTTCTTAACTTAACACCTCTGCTATCCTAATATCCTAGTCTAACCGATCATATTTAATTTATATCGATAGATGGAACGGGCTTTGAAGATATTGTGATTGGATTTTGAACGGATTTAAGCAGATTGTGATCCTTTGGCATGCCTACTTCCACCAAACATTATACGTTTGATTTGGCGCGAAGTTTTAGACGAACAATTAAAATTATTACGAAAGATAAAATAGGACTCCCTCCGTCCAGTCAAATGTTTCCCATTTAGTTTTGTTGACTTTTTTTTGGTCGTATATTACTCCTAAATTTGTTGGTTAAAAAATGTAGAAAAATTACATTAAAAATGCATAGTTATGGTAATATTTTAATATAATTTTTTTAAAAAATTTGTTCAATAAGAGTTTGGAGTAATTTGCGAAGTAAAAACGGATATCAAAACAAAATGGGAAGCTTATTCGTGGACGGAGGGAATATTATATAAAAGGTATCGTGCAGTTTTTGTGTATAGAATTATATATGAGTTTTTATAGGACGAGTTTAAAATATAAAATATTGCGATAGAGCATAGTATGAATATGTAGAATTCGAATGAATGCTCCAATCTTTATAGGTTACTTTTGACATTGAATAATTATACGGTACTTAATATCCAAGTAAAATACTTCATTCATTCAGATTTGCGTATATTGATGGGCTGAAGTAAGGGTGGACGCGGGACGGGTTCGGGACGAGATCGGATTTAAATTTCGGGTACCCGATAATTCGGGATTGAATTTATACATCCCAATCCCGACCCTATATTTATCGGG
>JAYMSL010001293.1:0-17846 GCA_036897195.1 Plantago coronopus
TCCTATTCCTAATTGCTCAAGTAGAGTCCCATATTCTAGATTACTCCTAAAATATGTATATTTAGATTTCTCCTAAATATCTTCAAGCTTACGCCAACAACCTGGATAGTTTCTGTATTGCTGAAGAGAACATCAAGTAAGGCGCTGAAATGTAGTAGTGTAGTACAAAAGGCTAACTTCAATGTAGGAGAGACTTATATGCCTACACGTCATCAAGATATCCAATCTTATCGAAATTAGAAATGATAGAACTGATCTAGAAACATGCAGCTGTTTAGAGAAGATTGACACATCAAGTTAGAGTTTTTAGCCACACAGATGAATTAGTTGGGGCAAAGATCTATTGTCCAACATCCTAGGGCTCTGTTCCTATTTCTTCTAGACTAGAAGCTCAAATAGTGTCCTTATTTTGTTAACAAATATGTACACACGTTATGTGAAACTGATATTGTCCATTGTTCGTCTAACCTCAGTTGAGAACTCATAAAAAAGCCTTTAATGAAGAGCACATGGCCCAGGCCAACTTAAAGCATGTAGATTAAGGCTATGGAATTTTGCAAGCTCATTTTAATGTGCTAATCACTGTTCATTCTTCATATTGGAGAATTAATATGAAGTATTAGACTGCACACCTCTGGCTCTCTATAGGTTCAAGTTTTCAGATGAAATGAAATTCTATCATTATCAGAGCGTGAAGCTCCTGCCCACACCTAGGCTCAAATCTTTGCAGAGACACTCTACCCGTATTTAAATTTCACTTGGATGGCCTCCCAAAGAGTTTGGAATTGGCCATAAGTGCAGGGGTATTGGAGAACTAATATAAATTATGAGTTAGTCTCTGGAGAGACCACCCCTTAAAAATGACAACTGTTATTTCTAAAAAAAAGACCAAAACAAAATCAAATCATTACACATGTTACACCAAAACATTGCACATGCACCAATACATTCTTTCAAAACATTACCTATGTTGCACCTAAACATTCTATCAAAACATTACACATGTTATACCAAAACATTCTATCAAATCTCAAGTTGCTGTTTCTCTTCATCCATGGAGCTTCCAAAACATTATACATTTTAGACCAAAATATTACACATCCTCCTGCGAATAGAGTTGGTCTTTTTTAATTTGTGGTCTCTCCTGAGACTTTGTAATAAATGATTAGACTCCACAGCTCACTATAAGTTAAGAGCTTTTAGAAGATGGAATTTTATCACTTGATATGCTATCCTGTTTGTTACTTGTAATGATGGACACGCACACTCATTCATTCATCTTACTCTTTGCAATAAAACTATGCAGCATTTACGTCTAGAGGAGAATCCTATACTCAAGATGTCTCATTTAGAAGCTGCTTCAGTGTTGCTTGTTGGTCCAACTTTAAAGAAGTTTAATTACAGGGGTAAGTCTAAAAGGTTCTCTTTCAAGTTTCATCCTTGCATCTGGCTGATAAACATAACATTTTACACACATTGCAAATGTTAAAATGTCTACATTTTATACCCCATGTTTAATAATCTGTCTTTTTTATTGGTTCAAAATAAATATTTTCTCTATTTGATTCCTTCATGCAGACCTTTCTCGCGAGGAAATAGCAATTGCCAAGCGCTATCCGCTCCAGGCAGCCTTGTGTCTTCGAGCTGGCTGGGACTTGTGCCGACCAGAGCAAGCTACAGGTTAGTCCTTTTCATTTCTTTTTTTTTTTTGGGGGGGGGGTGTTATTAATTTGTATTATTGGATCCTGGGATACTTTTCAAACTGTTCACAAACAAACTATAATTTCAATTACATTGGTTGGCATCTGTATTTTAATTGGTGGACTTATTAATAGAAGATATTGGATGTTATACAATCACGCAGAAAATGATTTCCCTTTTGATGAATGAGACAGAGGGAATAACGAGGTAGGAATATAAGTTCAAAGTGTCACATTCCATCCATCAAAGAGCGCTATAAGTTTGCATGCTCTGTGTGGTACTGAGCTGAACCAACACAATGTGTTCTATTTCACTGATCTACCAAGCTATTGGTCAAATCTACTGCAAACTAGGTGATTGGTTGGTTATGTGGTCAAATGACTTGCTTCCTATTGTGTTTCCTGAAGACCACTTGTGTTAGGGTGGAACTGTTGTTCTTTGGACAATTTGCTATTTGGAAAAAAATATATTATTTTGTTCTTTACAGGTCATTATGGCCCAACTATCATACATTGCTAGCAGAAAGTAATGTACCATAGTTGCCATTAAATGCAATGATGGAGCTTAATATTTCAAAGACCCATGATCCGCACGACATATCAATCGTTTTTTTTATGAATATTCCATTGGACCAAAAACTTGAAATATGACCTTTCTGAACACAAAAGCAACGCAACTTATCAGTCAGAGCTTTATGTCTAAAAACAATCCTATCTGACAGATTCGACATTCAAGTTCCTGCTAGACCAATGGAAAGAACACCTTCCTTCTGGGTATTTGCTTACAAAAGCTTTTGTGGAACCTCCATTTGAGGAGGATGCTTGTAGCTGCCACTTTGAATTTGAAAGAGACAACAATGAAGGCAACAATTCAGAACTAGTATTGAGATGGCAGTGGTATGAAGGTGGGCGAAGTCTTTCAAAATTTACTGCAATTTCTGGTGCAAGTAGAGAGGTAAGACAATAGTTTTTGACAATTCCTATACACTTCATGTTTGTTTTCTTATCAATCACTTCGCTATCACACAATTACTGGTAATATGAGGTTCTGATCGTCATTCTGAAATAAAACACTTTTGTATACTTTATGTTAGGTCTACTTCCCAAAGCATGAAGATGTCGGCAGAGTCCTGAAGGTGGAGTGTACGCCAGTACTAGGAGAGACTGAATATCCTACTATATTTGCGATATCTTCTCCAGTTTCTCGAGGTACAATTTCTTAGTTGATTAAAGAGACAACTTCAACTTGCTTGATGCATCTGCATTCATGTGGAGCCAAAGTTTCACAGATGTAATGACAATGCATGCATGCATACATCATCATCTTGCTTTATCCTTCCCTGGGTTCATATGAGCAATAGTCATGAAAAAAGTTACTGCTGAAATTACATGAATGTTACCCAGATCTGACATGTTCACATAAGTAGCCATCCTAGACTACCTGGGTAGTTTGCCTGACTGCAACAGCTCACTGTATCTTTTCTCTTGTTCTTTCTTGGGTGCTGCAGTAATGTGTAAATTACTTTAACAATGGCCTGAAGTTTAAGTGCTGCTAACGATATCACTCAAAATGCCATTTGCTTGTGCATCTCAAGCGTCGCGTCTTGTTAAATTTTGCTACCGGAGTGGTCTGGTGGCTTCTTAATGCAGGCGAATGTATTTTCTTAGTGTAGAAAGCCTAAGCACATCTGCTGCACTTTTTAGATCCTTCAGAACCCTTTGGTCTTTATTCATCATCAGTCAATCACCATATTTAAAAAATGCTATCCTTTCTTAAAGATTTAACATACCTGCTGTGCTAGAGTAATGTATTCTCTTCCGCTAAAGATTGTTTTATTATTTCTCCTTATCTAAAAAATTAAACTTTTAATTTTATGTTCTGAAGGGACTCGAATTCCTAAAGTTATAAAGATAGATGTACATGGTGAGTTGGTGGAGGGCAACATTATCAAAGGCTCTGTTGAGGTTGCATGGTGCGGGGGAACTCCCGGAAAAGGTGTTGCTAGGTGAGATTATACAATGACTTTCTTATATTGAGCGCCTCATTTGTAATTATTTTTGTTAGCTTGTCGGAAAACTTATTGTCCTACTCGGAACATTTTACGTAATCATTCTGCAGTTGGCTGAGGAGACGATGGAATGGCAGCCCGGTGGTAATTCCTGGTGCAGAAGAGGATGAATATCAGTTGACCTTAGATGATGTAGATTCTTGTTTGGTTTATATGTATACTCCGGTAACAGAAGAAAATGCCAAGGGGGAACCCCAGTATGCTATCACTGAATTTATAAAAGCAGGTCCGTGGCTAATCAATCTAGCATTATTCTTACTGTACTATGCTTAATAAGTGGCACAGTGACAAAACTACAATTAAATCTAATGTTCATTAAAATGTGAGATATATTTTCTTATTCACATACCTGTATATGATGGGTATATATGGAGTCTTTCTTGTCCTAGAAGCGTAATTGGAAACTATCAAACTAACACTCTTTAAGCTTCACAATCAGCTTGATAGTCTTAAATGCGTGTGTTGTTATAACATATATCTATGCCCCTTCAATCAGGCTCATTGGATTTGTAATGTAAAACTTTTGTATACATTTAAGATGAGATTTTGATTGTGTGTTTTCTTGTATATATCGATATAAGGTCTACCCGGATTCCCATCTCATAGAAAAGCATGTTAATGTAGGGTGGAACTCCTAATAGCTCCAGAGCTGCTGAAAAAGTGATTTTTAAGGCTTAAGTAATTAGGTTAGATGCAGGATAATATAATTTTCATATGAGTATGTTGGGAATCTTGCATAGTTAACTTGGGTCTCTAACATCATGAGAGTGAGACTTGGACTTGAATAAACCTTCCTCCATGCTTATTTTATGTGTGTGCTTTCGGATTTCTACACGCCTTGTGTTAAATTTATGTTGGCGATAATGATTCATTATCTTTTGTAAATCCTTGATTATTATTAATGGCAGCTCCTCCGTCTGTGAGTAACATACAAATTATCGGAGAATTTGTGGAAGGAAATACAATGAAAGGAGTAGGACAGTATTTTGGTGGGAGAGAAGGTCCTAGCAAGTTTGAGTGGTTGCGCGAAGATAAACATACAGGGTTGGTATTCATCTTTCTTTTTATTATCTGATTAGGTATGAATAGAATGGTCTAAACTATTGATGGTATCGTAAATACCAAACACATGATATGTCTTAATAAGTTACTGACTTACTCATAAGTGTTTATCATATCTATAACTCCTGATTATCTTTTTATTATATTGCTGCTCAAGCTGTCTCGTATAATTTAATACAATTTTTATGAGAACCTTGTTGTCCATGTAAACTGAATCAGTTGCTTTCTTTGTTCCATTGCAGAGAATTTGAGTTGGTGCTTAGTGGAACAAATGAATATACTTTAACAAATGAAGATGTTCATCTTCGAATTGCTTTTGTTTATTTACCTGTTAACTTTGAAGGTAATTCTCAAATTTGTACTTCCTTGCTTAAAATTTTAAAGTCTTCTTGCTATTATCCTAAAGGGCATTGCTTCTTGGTAATTTCAGGGGTGGAAGGGAAGTCTTTGACTGTACTGTCCCAGAGAATTAAGCCAGGTATGCTCCTGTTGCTTGCGAAATCTAGGTTTCCAATCCCATAATATTTCAAGCATTTGTTTGATTACTATTCATGATTTTGCTGAATAATGTCACTACTGTGTTTTGCAATGTTGCCCGCAAGTGGTTATCATCCCTGGCGTCCTGGATATTATGATGGAGTATATTAACTACACTATACTTTTTCAGTTTTACAAGTCTTAATTTATTTGAAAAGTCAGTGATGAAGCTTTCTGCTGAAAGTGTACTTCCATAAGCAATTTTTTTCTAACTTCTTAATCTATACCACTCCCTAGTCCCTCCGCCCGAATTTTATCCTCCCATTCCATAAACAGAAATATCTAATTAGTTTTCTGTTCATTCTTTCTTATAGTACTTTATAGTTTATTCATTCTTTATCATTCTTTATTCATTTCCGCTCATACTATACTTCTATATCACCCACTTACAGTTTTACTTGTTCTCATTATTCTATCATCCACTCTTAAGTCTTAATAAAAGTGCCCAAAAAAACCTGGAACATATGTCCTCGGCGGGGGGAATATCCGAATATCAAGTATTACTACACGTTTATAGACATTCCATCTTGATCATTTATGCACTCGGCATGAAGTTTTTCCAACTTGCTTTCTGAATAAACTGACTCACGGTCAAGGTGACTCGTGCTTTTTGTGAAGAGGAATCGGTATCTAATTCAGCCCCTCTTTTGGCTCGGAACATTGTATTATGTAAGCAGATTATCAATAGTCTATATTTTATACTCCCTCCGTCCAGTCAATAGCTTCCCACTTCCTTTTTTGTAGTCCAAGACAAAGCTTCCAATTTTTACTTTTGTAGACATCTTTATCCACCCATTTAATTACAGCACAACATAAAGTACTCCAACTACCTCCACTTGTAATATAATACTCAAAAAGTAACAAACTCTTGTTTTGTTGACCAAAATCAAAGTGAGAAGCTTGTCCTTGGACGGAGGGAGTAATATGTAACCTAGACAGAACTATGTAAATGAAATGCACAGGCTCCTAGTGATTGCTTCCAGATATAACATATCTGCACCTGCTTTATCTCTAGACTGATAATACCTGATACTCTTTAACACTGTTTTGTCCTGAAGTTCTGTGCATAGAAGCAAACATGTGCATGAATTTGCCAGGAGTATATTTATTTATCTTCTTATAGATCGTTTAATCATCACTGTTATGTTAATGATATGTTTTATTGCTTTTGTCCTTATTTCATGTGCTTCTGTACTTCATATTTTCATTCTAATATCTTCTACTTGATTTACTCCGGTCACAGCTCCTCCAAAGGTAACAAATCTAAAACTAATTGGAGAATTAAAGGAGGGATGTAAGATTACCGTGACTGGTATTGTCACCGGAGGAACTGAAGCTTCTAGTAGAGTACAGTGGTTCAGGACCAGCAATTCTACTTTTGATGGTGAGAATGGTATTGAGGCATTAAGTACATCCAAGATTGCAAAGGTAAGACACCCTTATCTGCTTATATTCCCTGTAGTAGAGATGAATGATTTGGTTTACTTTTTGTAGGCGTTTCGTATACCTTTAGGAGCTGTCGGCAGCTACATTGTTGCTAAGTTCACACCAATGACTCCGGATGGTGAAGCTGGTGAAGCAGTATATGTGATTTCTGACACAGCTGTCGAGAGTGAGTGCCTTGAACTATTATTTGTCGTTTCACTTCGAATGATTTGGTAGAATTGAGGCGATCTATTGGGTGGTGGCACTTCAGCTTTTAAGAGCGGCTCTTCTAGCTGTTCATGTCTGTCAATATTATTTCAATTATATGTTTTATGGCAACCAGGCAACAAAGGATTTTATGAGAACTGCATGTCAAAGATTGATCATTCTTTGTACTTGTAGAAAACAAAAGGTATTTATAGTATCGTTAACATTTTAACATTCCCCATGATATCGATTAGCTTGCAGTGTGTGTATGATAAACTTGTCTTGTTTATTGCACTTTGATGGTGCAACTATATATTACTTGATCACCACTAACACGTATAAGAACTTTTGCAGCTCTTCCACCCAGCTTAAACTTTTTGTCAATAACCGGTGACTACTCTGAAGGTGGAATGTTGACAGCATCATATGGTTATATTGGTGGGCATGAGGGAAAGAGTATCTATAATTGGTATCTTCACGAGGTTAGTGGTATTCCTGACCCCAGTGTAATGTTTTCTACAAATATTTGCATGTGCTTTGGAGTTTATTGGAAAATATATATAAAGTTAATGGGCATGAATGGAAAGGCCTTACTTGTTTTCAAAGTAATTTTAAATATTCCCGCACCTTGACCAGATTTTTAGCATCAATAGCTTGAAGTATAACTCAAGCTTATCTTAGATGAAATTTTGTGACTTACAGTTCATGCTGCAGAATATTTTTGAGAATATTGTTTCCACGCGTTAGCATCTCTTCTTGACATCTGCGGAAATTTTTTTTAGTGATGGGTTAGTTTCTGAGAAGTAATTGTTTTACAATTCTACACAAGTAAAGAATAATTTTTGTATGTCAGTGTGTATATTCAAATTTTTAGTCTTGGGTTTTAAACATTTATTTGGGTGACACTTATAGTTGGTTTAAGGCAACCATGGTTTTCCTCCACCAGAAGTATCAGTCATCCATATACCTGCATACACAACGCCCCTCCTGCTGACATGAAAATAGAACAAAGTCCTGATTCTTAGCCTTATTTTATTCAAGCTAGGCATATAATAGATGTATAGATCAATCAATCTTTAAGTCTGCAACATGTCTAATTATTAATGTAACTTTGTGCAGGTTGAAAATGACATCGGTGCTCCAATACCTGAGCTTTCTGGTATTCTTCAATATCAGATTCCAAAAGATGCAATTGGGAAATTCATATCTTTCTCTTGTACACCTGTCCGTGATGATGGTATTATGGGTGAACCAAGAACTTGCGTAGGGCGAGAATGTGTTCGTCCAGGTAATTGCTAGATATTCTATGTTAGATGTGTGATTACTCTGCAAAATGGTGTAAGCTTTCCCACAACTGTAATCCCTATCATGTGTGGAAAGGGTGGCCGGAATCACAATTGCTGAATTTGTTCTTATGCTTAGATAGATTGATATCTGTTTGAATGGATGGAAGACTATAATGAGTTGCAAATGCATATGGTGACAATATTGTGACTTAGTCGCTCACGCTGTTTGTTGTATGGTTGATGTAATTTTACTTAGATGATTTAAGACTTGGCATTTCATACCTTGCTTCTCACAAGACTTTGAGATATCATATGATTCGTTCTGCCCTTATTCTCTTTTTCTTTATAAATACTGTTAAGACTATCATCTTCACGTGATTGTGTTGTCTTTCAATACCCATACATCTCCCCAACATTTTTAACTTGTAAACAATGGGTTAGAAATCTCTGGTGTTGGTTTTAATTATACTATTATTTCTTTAGTTCCAACTTCCAATATATCATTGTCACATGAAAATTGGCTTCTTAAAACCTGGCCCGTGCAGCTAAGTTTCTAGTACTGTGAATCTCCATTGCTCTTTTTGGTTGGTTACTTGGTTCATCGCTTTGTTGATCGGTATGTTTATTTTTATTTTTGAAGTACTACAGACACGTAATTCTTTCGTGGACCAGAAATCCCTTTTGTTTTCTTGCAAATATCCTTTCTTCAGCTTCTTTGTGTTTGTTTGTTTCAGTGTGTTACACCTTACCTTTGTTAGGGGTTCAAGTACTTCTTTGACTTGTGTACACTGTACAGTATTAGCTGTACGATATGATCTTATCAGTGATCTAGAATTTTCTTTTTAAATATATTTTTAAAAAAACTTAATATGGTTTCCCTTCATGTTACTCATCATCAGGAAGCCCACGATTGCTTTCTTTGCAAATTATTGGAACTTACATTGAAGGGACTACTCTTATTGTTGACAAGAAGTACTGGGGTGGTGAAGAGGGCGAGTCAATTTACCGTTGGTTTAGGGTAAGGAATTTGATTTAGAATCTCGTTACCGTTTTCATACGTGTCTCATGCCTGTAAAGGATAATATAATTCTACTTAAGAAGAATGAAATTTTGAAAAATTGGGGCTACTATCAATGCCTTTTGTCCTTCAATATTGGGTTGATGTTAATGACTAACTATGATTGAAACTTTCACCCAACTTTTCTTGAAAAGCTAAGCTGTTGCAGTTTCTTGTTGCAGACTAGTTCCGCTGACGCCCCAAGTGAAATTGCTGGTGCCAATGGTTCATCTTACGTGCTTACTATAGATGATATTGGCTTCTTCATATCGGTGTCATGTGAACCCATTCGAAATGACTGGGCGCGTGGTCCTATTGTCATCTCCGAACAAATTGGACCAATTGTGCCAGGTAATATCGACTCAGAGTTGAACTTTTCTTAATTGTCATCTTATATGTGGAGAATCTTATAATTTTGTGGCTCTATGTGAAAATTATTGCTATAACGACCCGATCCTTAATTGATCGAGACCCGACCCTTTGGGCCGGCGCGGTTACGCATGACATGGACCACACGTGTCGCTGGTATGATATTGTCCGCTTTGGGCCGGAGCCCGCACGGATTTGCTTTTGGAATCACCCAAAAGGCCTCATACCATTGAGAGTGTGGGTTGCTACTTATATACCCTTTACCCCAATCGCTCTTAACCGATGTGGGATGCGAGGTATTACACATGCAGTGAAACATACATATGAAGTAATCACATATAAGACGACATGCTGGAACTGAACAATTCGTCCGGGGCGAGACATATATATAATAGAGAAGAAAAAAGTTTCCCCCCTAAAACGTGTTTTTGAGGATTCCCCAGAATCTTTTTTTTTTTTGTCAAACTACCCCCATTAACTTTTCATAATTTTCACTTTCCACTAAGGTTTGACAGACGTTAAGATTCCGTCTATTAGGCGCGTGGTGTGTCAAGTTCTCGCTCGAAAACGGTTTTATTCACCAAAAAACACTGGGATAAACCCTTATAATCCAAAGAAATAGAGTATAGTCAATTTTCTTCCTTCAACTTGAAGCTTATCATCTTGAAACTCCATTAATGGAGCTTCAAGCTCCACCAATCTGATATTTCAACTTGAAGCTCATCTTCTTCCTTCAACTTGAATCAACTGGAGTTCGGAGAATCTATCGTGAGTTTAAAGTTTAATGGAGGAGCGATTAATGACGAATTAAGAATGGGGGCTTGGAGGTGACGAAGTAGGTTTGTTAATTCTGAATTGTTTCATAATTCTTTCTGTGGTTCTAACCGGAGGAGATGTCATAGAGTCTAATTATGTGAGTCTTAGCTTGATTTGGAGGTGTGTCAATGGAGTTTGAAAGTTTGTGGATCTTACAAGGACTTAAGTGAAAGAATGCAAAAATGTTATGGTAGCGGTTCAGTCTGTGTAGTAAGCTTATGGGGTAACTTGAAACTTTTTGAAAAAGTTCGGGTGAGAGATGAAATAATTTCCTCAAGCTGATGAAATAAACCAGCAGTTTGATAAAAACCCCAAATACTTTACAAAAAAAATGTGGATGTAGAGAATTGAAACTGAGACCTCATGAATTTATTTGAACCAAAAACACAAGTATTGACCAGTTCAGCTAAGAAGCTACTCCTTACATAAATCATCCGAATAAGTATCTAATGCGTCTCTCCAGTTCGCCAAAACAACATCTTCTTAAAAAGGTGATCTTCAATTATCCATTTCATTCTATTGAATCCCTTCGTCTTAGAAAAATCTGTGGGTAATTTCTAAAAGCTCCAAATCACATCATAGTCTACATAAATCCGTGGAGCTCGCTTGTAGCATCGACAATATACCTCCTCCTCTTCAGTGTCATGGGATTGGGAATAATCCATCTTTAATTTTGTTAATTTTCAGAAATCAGATTTTGGGTTCTTGTGGAATTGGGGATAATTATAGACAAAAGGAGGAAGCATGGACTTGTATTGGAGGGATTTTCCCTCCAAAATCATAAACTAAGTATTGATAGTGAAGGAACCAATATAGATCAGATTATAGGCCCTGATGTAAACTGATGTATTCGTTTATTTACTATGTTAAGGAGAAATCTGAAAGTGGGAGAATTGATTGTAAGAAATCAGAATCCAAATGGTAGAAACTTTTTTGTCGAGGTGGTACGCTCTGAGCCGGCCATAGCTCCTGTAATTCTTGGCAAGGCGTCGACATCATTCATGGATTCAGGTTCAACCAATTCCTTCAGTTATTTCTCCGAAGAACAAATATTTAGTGAATGGATTGCCAGCTATTTCCTTTTCTGCACAAGAAATCTCTGATCTTCCTTCTCCCTTTACTCTCACTCTGGTTGGAAAATTTTCAGCAAAAGAACCTCCTTTGATAAATGATGTTGTTACGGATTTTAAGAAAAATAGTCTTAAGAAAGGTTTTAATATTAGCTTCTTGGATAAAAGACACTTAATTATCAGACTGAATTTGGAAGAAGATTACACCAAACTGTGGTTGAAAGGATCTTTGTTTATTGCTGGTAGTGCTCTCAAACTTGCTAAATGGTCTCCTGAGTACACCCCTGATGTAGACTCACCCTTGGTTCCTTGTTGGATAACTTTGAAAAAATTACCTATCATGCTTTTTCACAATGATGTTTTATTTGAGATAGCTAAGCTTATTGGTACGTCTTTGAGAATGGACCAAGCTACGGCACAAAAAACTGTTTTTAACAAAGCCAAGTTATGTGTTGAAGTTGATGCGTCTACCCCACCCCCTACTTCTCTGTGGTTAGATTTGAATGGAAAAGGGCATGAAATTGAAGTGGTATATAATGAGTACCCTGATTACTGTGTGCATTGCAAAAAGTTAGGTCACAACATGTCTCATTGTTATATTAAAAATCCTGCGTTGAAAACTTGGGGTGTGCAAGGTAATAGTGATTCTCATTCTGTGGTAAATCCTAATGTTAATGGGGAGCCAACTGGTAATAATGAAACATCTATTTCTAATACTGGTATGCAAGACTAGGAGCCTGCTTTTGTTCCTGCAGGTAGGAGAGTTAGGAGAAGAAGAGCAACTCAAGATGTGTATGGGAGACCATTGTACAATCTGAGAAGAAGGCAACAAGGTAGACCAGTGGAGAATGAGGCATATAATATTAAAGCCAATACAGCTGAGCACACAGGAGCTGATGCAACTCTACATGAAAAAGAAGCCTCAATTCCATCTGATACAGAAGTTATATATCAAGAGGAATGCTCAACTCAAAACAGATATGATGCCCTTGGTGAGAAAGAAGAAGATGATGGATATGAAGTAGATCAGACTAGTGTAGCCGATCCTCTTGGCTACAGTGGGGATCTTCCTCTCTCTGGAGTTCCTAACAATTTTAGTCCTGATTCTGCATTTATCCCTGTAAGGTCTGATGGTGCTGTAGATGACCTATTTTCTGGCATAGCATCAGACTTGGATGTTGGTAATGCTAGGATGGAAGATGCTCTGCACTCAGAAACTGTCAGGGAAGTTTCAGTTGCATCTGGTAATAATAGAAATGTTAATAATACTAGTGACAATACTCAAATGGTTGAACCTACTATATTGCAGGAAAATAGGAGGAGATCAATAGATGGGAGTATGCACAATAATGGAGGAAGAGGTCAGATGCTAGCAGTGAGAGGCAGAGGCTCTAATATCAGAGGTGGTAGGGGAGGTGTTACCTCCTTCTTGCATAGAGGTATCACAATTCTAGGCAACAATGCTACATGGGGTAATCTTGTAGGTAACTATAATGAAAATACTAATAATTATGTTACATGTAGGTCTGCTAGTAGGAGAATCAATGATGGAACTAATCCTTCTGTAAATGCCAATGATTTGTAAAATATGGAATGTTAGAGGAGTAGGTAATAATAACACTCAAAATATGTTGTGGTTTGTCAAAAACTCTGAAAATATAGATGTTCTGGCCATTTTAGAGCCTTTTGTTACTCTGGATGTTGTGTTTTTTTGTAGGAAATTAGGTTTTTCATCTGTGGTTGGTAACTGCTCCAATAAAATTTGGTTATTTTGTGATGCTGGATTTATTAGCAATGTGATTGAAGATTCTGATCAAGTGCTTACTTGCAAAATAGCTTCTAGTTCTTTGCCCTGTGATGTGAACTTATATGTGGTTTATGCTAAATGTAATAGGCATGATAGAAGGGCTATATGGGATACTTTAACTGCTTTTTCTTCTGTTACTGCTCCTTGGCTAGTTGGGGGGTGATTTCAATACTATCACGAGGGTTGAGGAGAGAATATGAGGGGGTCCTCCTGACATGGTTGGTATGGCTGAATTTTCTAACTGTATCATGGGGACTGGCCTAGTGGACATAGGATTGTCAGGTCCTCTGACCACTTGGGAAAGACCAGATGGGTCTATAAAGCAAAGATTAGACAGAATTTTGCTGAATCATGCTTGGCTTCATACTTTTGGTGACAATAAAGTTGTGCACGGTGTCTATTCCATATCAGATCATAGGCCTTTGATGTTGCATGCCCATGTGCATAATGTGAAAACTAGAACTCCTTTTCGATTTCTAAACTGTTGGTATGAGCACCCAGATTTTTTGTTAGATGTTGAAAATAATTGGAATATGCCTGCTAGGAATAAGGGGCTTTTGAAAATTGGTGAAAAACTTTTTAGACTTAAGCAGTTTTTGGGCTGGTGGAATAGGCATAAGTTTGGCAATATTTTTGCTAGAATCAAGGACTTTGAAAACAAAGTTTCAGTGGCTGAAATTGAGTATGAGACTGACCCTTCTGTGTGCAACAAAGTGTCGCTAGAACAACATAGGGTGTCTTTACTGCAAGCTTTAACTGATGAAGAAAACTTTTGGAAACAAAAAGCCTCTCTTTCCTGGAGAGTGGACTGGGAGAGGAACACTAAAGTTTTTCACAATGCAGTTAAAAGGAAACAAGCTAGGATGCAAATCAATTCCATAAAAGTCAATGATGTGTGCATTTCTAGTCCTAGTGAGCTGAAGGCTTCTGCTATTGAGCATTTTACTTCCCTTTTTTCTAATAATGTTCATGCTCTGAATCAAGCTCCTCTTGATGTGGTCCCTAATCTGTTGACTGCAGAGTTGAACACTTTCTTTATCTTAAGTGCTATCCCTGATATGGCAGAGGTTAGGAAGGTGGTTTTTTGTTTGAAATATGACTCTGCTGCAGTCCAGATGCCTCTGCTCATTTTTTTCAGAAATGTTGGTCCTTCATGATATTTTGGAAGCAATTTTAGATTTTTTTGAGGGTGCTGATGTGCCTAAAATGTTTGCTCATACTCTGATAGCATTGATACCTAAGAAAGCTTCCCCTGAAGCTTGGTCTGAATATAGACCCATTAGTTTGTGCAGTAACATGCAAAAAAATTTGTCTAAACTTTTGAATGATAGACTTGCAACTTTTTTGCCCTCATTGATCTCTATCAATCAAACTGGTTTTCTGAAATCTAGAAATATAACTGAAAATATTCTCTTAACTCAGGAATTAGCTTTGGCACTGGACCAGAAAGTTAGAGGATCTAATGTTATTCTGAAGTTAGATCTGATGAAAGCTTATGATAGAGTTCATTGGGGATATTTGTTTTCTGTGTTGGAAGCTTTTGGTTTTTCAGGCAGGTGGCTTTCTATGATCAAGAGAATTGTAACTTCTAGTTACTTTAGTTTCTTGATCAATGGAGAGGCATGTGGTTTCATTTAAGCTTCTCTTGGTCCGAGACAAGGGGACCCTTTGTCCCCTGCCCTTTTCATTTCAATGAATGAAGTTATGTCTAGAGGTCTGAGTAGATTATTTTTGGCTCATCCTGCTATGTTTTTCCATGTTCCTAGAGGCATTCATGTATCTCACTTGTCTTATGCTGATGACTGTATAATATTTTGCAATGGGCAAAGAGATAATTTGTGCAGGGTGAAAGTCTTTTTGCAGGATTTTGAAGGATATTCTAATCAGAAAGTGAACTTGGGCAAAAGTGGTTATATTGCAGGCAGAAGGGCTAATGTTGGTAGTATAGAACAGATACTTGAAATGTCTGCTATGAGCTTTCCTTTTTCCTACTTAGGGGCTCCTATTACTAAAGGGAAGAGGAAGAAAGTTGCTTTTGACGCTCTTGTGCAGAAAGTGAGGAGTAGATTAAGTGGTTGGAATGTGCATCTTCTATCTATTGGTAGCAGGTTAGAGTTAATAAAGAGTGTTTTATGTGCTATGCCTGTATATATCATGCAAGTTCTGAGTCCTCCTGTGTCTGTTTTTCATGAGCTTGATAGAATTTTTGCTAGGTTTCTGTGGGGTACAACTGAGGCAGCTAGGAAAATACAATGGACTAAATGGTCTAATGTTTGCTTTCCTACCAGTGAGGGAGGGCTTGGTGTTTATAAAATCTCTGATATGTGTGAAGCTTTCTCTCATAAATTGTGGTTTAAGTTTAGAGAAATGTCATCTCTGTGGGCTCAATTCTTGTCATGTAAATATATGGATCACAAATCTCCGCATAACTTGCATTCTAAGCCTGCAGATTCATTTGTTTGGAAAAGGATGGTGTCAGTGCATCTCTTGGCTCAAAGTCAGATGGTATGGAGGCATGGAGTTGGGAATGTATTTTTCTGGCATGATGCTTGGCTGTTGCCAGGGGGTGCTACTTTAGAGTCTGAAGCTACAGGGCTTGTAATCCATACTTATGTTGTGTCTGACTGGTGGACAGAAGAAGGGCATTGGGACTGGGACCTATTGTGGGAAGCTTTACCCTTGCAAAAAGCTGCTGAGATTTACCTTATTGATTCTGGGCATAATAAAAATGTTGTGCCTATGTGGAAACTTTCACAACATGGTCTGTTCTCTACTGCCTCTGTGATAAATCATATTAGACAAAAGAAAAAAGAAAGATGAGCTTAAAATTTTAAATTTCTATGGAATGCTCACATAACTCCCTCAATATCTGTTTTTTTGCTGGAAAGCCATACATAGCTGGATACCTGTTGATACAGTTTTGCAACATAGAGGTATCACTCTATTCTCTAGGTGTCAATGCTTATGTGAGATAGAGTCAGTTGAACATGTTTTGATTCACAGTCCTATGATAAGAAATGTGTGGATGTGGTTTTCGAATTTGTTGAGTGTGCCATGCACAATTGGTCAGCACCTGAAATCTAGGTTACTCACTTGGTTTAATTCTTCAGATCATGTTAGTGCAGGTCATATTAGAGTCATACTTCCTATTTTGATTGCATGGGCTGCTTGGGTTGCTAGAAATAAGACTAAACATGATAATGTGAATATCTCTGAGCATCCGCTTAAACTGAAAGTTTTGGAATATGTACAAGTTGGCATTAAAGCCAAGTGTATGTCTGGTAGGTAATGGAAAGGGGATAACAGTCTTGCTGAATTGTGGGGTATTGTTGTACCTAGACCTAGAGTTAAACCTCTGATTTTAGTGTATTGGCAAAAGCCCCAAATAGGATGGGTGAAACTTAATTCTGATGTATCTTTTGTGAGTAATCAGTTTGCTTTAGCTAGTGTTGTAAGGAATTCAGATGGCAGATTCATATCAGCTGTGCAAAAGAAAGTTCTGTGTCATAATGTGTTTCATGCTGAATTGTATGCTTTAACAGAAAGAATCAAGCAATGTATAACTTTAGGGTATAATCAAATCATTGTTGAAGCTGACAGTCTCTCTGTGATACAAATGTTGAATTCTAGACAGGTACATGGTAACTGGAACTGGTGGTGGTTGCTGTCTCAAATCCATACTTGGTACGAAAGCAACAATATCAGATTTCAACACATCCAAAGGGAAGGTAATGGTGTTGCTGATATTCTGGCAGCTGAAGCTCAAGCCTTTCCAGTACATGTGCAAAAAGTATCCACTCATCCTGAGTGCACCAGGATGGTAAAAAATGCTTTATACTCTGATACATGTGGAATGCCATACCTGAGAATACCAAAATGATAATTAAGCTAGAGTTTTATTGTGAAACTGAGTACATGGAAGTACTAATCTTGGCAATGCAGGTTATCAAAATCTGTGACAATGGGATGGTTTATAAGGAACTTGTTTCTCACTTTAAAGGGCAAAATCCCAACCTATTCATTTCTAGCCATATCTTTTTCCTGACACTTCTCTGTGTCAAAAATTTCTCTGTTTCTCCCCTATATTGTTTGAATTGAGGTGTTATCAGAAGAGTAGAGTAGTGTACTCCCTTTCACTACTCTTTTGGCAGCATCAGCATATGAAATACAACATTGACAATGTTTCTGTCATTGAGATGAGAAGTTTGGAGGTGTTGGAGTCGAAAAATGGATGGGGAGAAAAAAACAAATATCAAAAAAGCCAAAAAATAGAAAGAAAATGGCAAGAAAAACTGAAAAAAGAAAAGTGCACATGCTTATCTAGCAATAAAAAAAGAAATAGAGCACATGAAAAAATGAAATGTAGTCCTGTAAAAAAGGAAGCAGGCAGGAATAGATGTTGTTGGTGTTTAGGGTGTAGAACACTGATATGAACAATGTA
>JAYMSL010001294.1:0-17842 GCA_036897195.1 Plantago coronopus
CCTCGGGATTTACCTTATCACTATTCTATTTAGAATTGTATTAGGATAATCTTGGCAGAATATAAATTCTATTTTGGTGAGTAAAACGACGTTCATCACATTCCAGTTTAGTTAGTTTAGTGCTAAAGTTAGTGTGACCTTTATAGTGAAGTTCACAGTTAACTTCACATCGTAGTTACCTCTTAATCTAGAAGTTCTAAATCAGGTCCTTGAACTTTCATGTCACATCAAGAGCCAACCACCTATTGACACGTGTATGCATTCATGTGTGTATGGGATCGGGTTACTCGTGCAATACTTATGCCCTGGTAACGTATATTCTAATAAGTTGTGAAGAGTTCTATAATTCTTTTACGCGATTCCGAAAAAGGAGCCATCTACATATTGATATGTATCTGGAGTCCGTACTATGGGTCATAATAACCCAAACGTCAATGGTCTACCAATTTTGAATGAATCGGACTATGTCTATTGGAATATCAAGATGTGTATGCACATCAAGGCAAATAATATATGTCTGTCCTCGATGTCTACCTAGTGTCCATGTTACCACCAGATGAAGACAATGATGGATTGCCTAAGCCAGAGGCACAATGGGATGTTGATGAGTTAAGTTGAACTCAATTTAATGAAAAAGCTTTGAATGTCATTTTGTTGTTATGTTGATAATCACGTGTTCAAGTTTATTCAAAATCGCACTACTGCTAAGCAAGCTTGGGATATGCTCAGAACCCAATGTGAATGTGACTTACATGTTGAGGGAAGTAAAATAACTTATCTCTTAAGTAGATTCGAGAAGTTACAAATTAGGGAATCCGAGGATATGAACACTTATTTCCGTAAGATCTAATATATTGCAAACGACATTCATATATTAGGTGACCATCTAACTAACATGCAGCTAATCTATAGAGCTGTAAGTACTTTGTCCTCTAAGTTTGATGTCAATTGTGCTGCTAATCTTCATTCTTTACTGAATCATCTTCATCAGTGTGAGATGGGGTTGGAAGATCATAAAAAAGATAAGCAACGTTGTTTGCCCTTGAATTCCACAGACACTGGAAATTTATTTTGAATGATACTGAAGATAGCGATGAAGTGGTATTAGACTCTTTACATAAGATTTTGATGTGGATACGTTCAGTAGCAGGCTAATAAACCCCAATGCTAAGCTCTCTCAAGCTTATGTATGTAAAGGTGGTATCAAGTCTTTTTAGAATAAGTAGGTTTATTATCAAGTTTAGGTTTGTTTTGCAGGCTGAGGTTTGCAACAGGCTGAAGGTTGAAGCTAGAGTCCCAAGCTGAATCAGGAAAGATACGTCGGGCTATGCTCAAGTGTTCACCAGGCTGAAGTTTGTCCACAGGTTCAGTCAAGTATTGTCTGCGTCAAGACTTTATGAAGATTCCTCTACCTGACATCTGGAGTAAGGCTACTGAGATCGGATATGATTCTGGGTTGATCTCAGTGGTTGGTGACTAACCTGACAACATAGTACAAGTGGGGTACATCCTGACAAAATTTGTTGAAAGCTACTGCAACAACATCACATCAAGACAAAAAGGAGTCCATGTACAAAAGGAGTGAGAATTCATCGTGTCTAACGAACATTTAATGTGTCAAACCTACATATTTGAATCTCCTCATATAAATACCCGCCAAGACTGATTTGTGAATATATTGGTCATTCTCAAGTTATCAAGCATACAAGCAAAAATCTCTAGAGCCAAGTCATCTGAAAACATCCATACTTAGCTCAGGTTATTTAGCAGAGAATTTCCACCATTGTAGCCGATCTATCTCTCACCAAGAAGAACAAAAGCAAATCAACTATGTATAAAGCTACAAAGCAACTTCTAAGTTAATTGAAGTTAAAGAGGTTGTGTGAACTAGGTGGAGTAACTTGCTAGTTTGATAAGTGAAAGATACACTGGGGAGCCGAAGTAGCTTCTAAGTTTATTGAACTTGAAAAGCTAGTGTTAAGTCTTGAGGTTAGCATAGGTTTGTTGTAGATAACTCATGTTGTAAAAGATGTACAAGTATAGTGAATTCCACGCCAAGGTCAACGTGAACTAGTGGAGAAATTACACATTTCTCTTAAACCACTATAAGTTCTTGTGTGTTTACTTTATTATTCTATATTGCATGTCATATCTTGTGAAAAAAGGTATAATCGGGATGAGAAATAAATCTTGTTCAGACACACAATACACGAAATATTTCAAAGAGTTCTTAAAGTTTTAGGAGGCTGATTAATACACTTGTCGGTAATATTTCTGATGCATATTATAACTCTGTTTGAGAGCCTAGAAGCTTATTTTGCAAACACATCCGCAAAAAGTTTAAAATTTTATTCACCCCCCACCCCTCTATACTTTTAGTTAATTCCATCTCTCATGGATGTCTCAATGTTATAAACAAAGTGATGTGTCAATGTTATAATAATAAAATATCAGGATGTCCTAATAAAAACAAGTTTAGCAAATATCGCCCAAAAAATTGTTGGAACTTTGAGTGTTTTAGTGATGTGAGGGATAGTGTTTGGAAGATGGGGAACATCAGAGTAGCAACAACAACAAAGGCGAGTGGGGTCCATATTCGTGCTATCTCTCCTTAAGATAGTATTGGATTGCTCATGGTGCTTACAAATCGAATAACTGGCAACTTGTCTCCCTAGCTAAAACCAATATCTTAGACATTATAGGAGCATTCCAATCACTGAATATGTCGCACTTACGTAGAATGTAATTGTTTGCATAAGTGAATAGAAGCATAAGAGCATACGGGATGAAATATGGACTAGGAGGCATGATAAGATTCGAAGATGAACCAATTTTAATATATAAAGTTTAGACCACTTCTGGGCTTATTTGTTACGTATTTAGCCCATTATGGTTTCTTTGAGACAAGTTTTGATGATTGATTAAATAAGTTAGATAGACTCTCTCAAATATGTCAATTCTTCGGCATTTTGTGAAATCTTGGCGTTCTGCCATGCTTGTCCATGCACGCTGCATCAGATTGGTATCACAATGATGCAATATGGGCTAGGAGGCATGATACTATTCAATATGAACCAATTTTAGTATTTTAGGTTTAGACCACTTTTGGGCTTATTTGTTAACTAGTTAGCCCATTAGGGTACATGAAAAAACTGCATTAATTCCACAAGACTACCTCTTAATTATATGTAGCTAATTGTATGTTACCATGCACACATGTTGTTTGGGAGTCGTAGAAACGTGGCTTCAAGATGCAGTGCAGTTCTTGAAAATCACATGATCCAACTTCCATTCAAAGTTGTTGGAAGCGATATACAGGGTTGGATGATTCCAACTCAGGCCTCATACCTTGTGTTAATAAAATGTTGAAATTGCAATTGGTGGTGCAACATCATGATGACCGGAGGGAGCAACTTATTTTTGCCCCATTTTTGTATGCAGAAGATCTACTAGGCCTTTACACGAGTTGTGGGGTAAGTTGATTGGAGTGAGCTAGTGTTGAATAATGCGGCCACTCCTAAAGCTAGATTCATTATTTGACCAGCACTTGAGGCAAATTGGCTACAAAAGGAAACCTCCTACACTTCTGTAACGATCCGGCCCATTACTGAGCCGAGACCCGGCCTAACGGACCGGCGAGGTTACTTCGGGCTAGCTTGCCGGGGTGATATGCTGGCCCCACAGACCAACACATGTTCTAATCCGTGCACTTTGGCCTCACTCGTGCGGAACTTCCCAATGGGTCACCCATCCCTTGTTGGTATAAGTAGCATTCTCAACCCATTTAAGCTCACTGAAATTATGGGGCATTACAATCACCCCCACTTAAATGGCGTGACGTCCTCGTCGCGCGCCTTGTCCCTAGACCAACCATCCGTGCAGGATTCCAGAGGCACCCCTACGGGCTCAAGAGGTGGCTCCCACCGCCTATACGTTGTAGCACTTTACCCCATATGATACTTAGGTCATGCAGTTCCGGATAGTCCCGCTCTGATACCACTTGTAACGATCCGGCCCATTACTGGGCCGAGACCCGGCCTAACGGGTGATATTCTGGCCCCACAAACCAACATATGTTCTAATCCGCGCACTTTGGCCTCACTCGTGCGCGCACTGGGAACTTCCCAGTGGGTCACCCATACCTAGACTACTCCAAGCCAAGCACGCTTAACCTCGGATTCTTATGAATGGATTTCCAAAAAGAAACCTTGTTTGTATAAGTAGCATTCTCAACCCATTTAAGCTCACTGAAATTCTGGGGCATTACAACTTCGATGTCCAAGTTGATATGTTCTGTGTTTTATGTAATTTAGAGCATGAAACTTGTGATCATCTCTTGTTCGAATATGGTTTAGTTAAACGTATGTGGCATGCTCTTTTTGTGTGGTCTGGTCGATCTATGTTTCCAGCCGATGTGGATAGGATTGATTATCTTTGTCGGAATGTGAAAGGTAAATGTGCCTTCAATCAACAGTTTAAGATTATAATTGTCGAATTCATCTATGCTCTTTGGATGGTGCGTAATCCAAATATTTTCCGGCAAATGAGTGTTGACTTGCAAGTGCTCATGTGACGCATTGCTCGAGTTGTTATTGTGCGTGGCCTGCTTCAACCAAAACTACACAAGCTTTGTCATTCTTTTTTTAGTTATCAAACCATGTAATATAATCTTATTTTACTCAGCTGGTTCTCTCTATATTGGGGTGTTGCTTTTCACGCTTACTTGAAATAAAATGCTAAGTTCGTTCTATATTTCTAAATGTTTTTTCCACGTTATTGTCTATGACTTTTTCTCTCTTTTTTAAAGGAAATTCAAATGAATTTTAATTAAGAGAAATGTTGGAAAACAATGGGAGCGTGTAGGGAAGTGTATCAATATGAATATATCTGGAAATTGCAAGTGAACAACACGAATAAGTAGATTTGCAGAGTCGAGTGCCAGCACTCTTTCCTTAAGACTTATTCGCCCTGCTATGGTGCTCACAGTTTAAAGTAGCGACAAGTCTCCCAAGATAAAACTGCAGTAAGCTTGTAAACCAGCACTAGAATTACAAAGCTATGGGTGGACTACAACAATATGGAGAGACAGGCCTTAGGTAAATAGAGAGAAGAAGAAGGAGGGTTTCTAATTCTGGATTTATATTCTTGTGTTCTAAAATCCGAATTAGAGCCACTATATTTATAGTTGTGAAAAGATATAAAGAAAAGGTACGACCATTCGTTCATCTGCATCCCAAATGACATATCTGAATTCCATACAAATCATCTCATCAAGAGACACAATGGTCTAGTGGCCAGCATCTAGGCTTCCCAAAAGCCAGGTCGTGAGATCGACACTTGCTGGTCACAATTTTTCGGATTTTCACACCTTTTCCACCAATTCTACCTTTTCACACACCCAATCAATTATAACCAAAATATATTTACGTAAAATATATTTTTACTCCTTCCTTCTTAATTTTAGCCGTATGAGACTATATTCTCAATCCAACTCTTGGCATTCCACAATCACGCATCAACCAACACACTTTGAGCTTAAATTACTCTTTCACTAAATGAATTTTAGTAATTCTTCTCAAATGACTTCTACTATTCAAGTAGATAATACACGTCCATGGAAACTTCATTTCCGACGTGTGGGGCCCCATTTGGTTGAAGTGCATAGTCATGGACAATGAACTCTTGCTCAAGAGTCACCGCACGGGAGGATTCGTGGTCCTGAAAAATAAGCCGAAGTCGATCACATGCTTCCATGACGGTGGTATCTGGTTCAATGATAGTATTCAACAAATCAAGTGAGATTATTGAATATATCCATTGAAGGACAGTAGCATCAAGAGTAGACCACTTGGTCTTCTCTTCAGGAGTCTGAGGCTGAGGTTGGAGAGGATCCGGTAGGATAATGTGGTGAAGAACCTGATGAGACCGAGCATGAATTTTGAAGAGTTCAGCCCAAGTCCCATAGTGAGAATTCTCCATCTTAAGAACAACTGAAATATTGTTGCGTATATTGCTGACCGTGAGGGCCGGATGGAAAACAGGTTTGGCCATAGGGGAGGAGGAATCCGCCGTCGGCTAAGGAGTGGGAGTAGCAGCCGTAGGTGTAGGCTGGGCATCGGCGGTGGGCAGTGGCCTGTCCGGTCATGGCGATGAGGATGGAAAAGGAAGAGGTTAACGACAAGAGAGGAGAAGAAGATGGATTGGTAAAATTAGGGCAGCGGAAGAAGAAAGAAACCTAACTTGATACCATGAAAGAATATAATGTTTTCCGTAATCAATTCCATTGATCTCTTCACTATATATATATACACAATACAAAATAGTCCTAGGACAATACAAATCCTAGCTATATACGACTTACATATTCTCTAATATTACAAATATAAACATAATCTAACAATTCTAAACCAATGAGCTATTGATATCAACTCAGAAACATACATTCTAAGCAAACCCGACTTACATGTACACATCAAACAATTATCATTCAATGTGTATTAAACAACTTCAACAACAAAGCTCGCTACAAAAATCAAGTCTAAGTGTATTGAATTCATCTATAATTCAACCATAATTCTAGTTCAATTCAGGAAGTAGAAAACGAATCAACAACAAAACACAATTCTCTCCACACAAACACACATTCTACAAACAACATAAACTCAATCATCTGCCAAAAACAAATCAAATCACTCACTCGAGTCACATATCACATTCCAACAACAAAAAACTATGAATCACATGTTACTAATGAACCTTGCAAATAACTCTACTCAAAATTTCATGCGCAAAGTAAGAAAGGCACTAAAATTGATTGAACAACAGAAAGATGTAAATATACAACATAAGCATATTTGAAGAACAACATACTAATGAACTGAAGTGAAGGTGATGAAGATGCCCTTCCGCGCGAGCGCTAACGCGATCGCTCGGTCGATACTAAATGCGCCGCCGGTAACGATGGTAGAGAGGCCGGGACGATGCTCCATCTCAGAGATAAATGATGGAATCGGTTACAGTCGGCAGAATTGACTCATATTTGGAGGTAGATGAGTGGTGATGATTGATGATGGTGATGTGATATTGAGTGATTGAGCTTGTTGTGTCTTTGTGTTACGTACCTTCAGCTCTGAGATTTGAAAAGGGAGAAATTTTCAGATCTGAAACACAGAAATGAAATGTAACGGTTTATTTTGAAATGAAATTGAGTTTACATAAGAGATCCATTCTGATATAACCTGAATTCACGAAAATTGAAATTAAATTAAATGTGATCTTAGTATTTCTAAAATAGGTCTAAACTAAGAATTTGTATTCATTTTTAATATTTCATTTCTTCAGGCTAAGGAAAAGTGGAGCAAAGAAGGTGACGCTAACACGCGGTATTTTCATGCGTGTGTCAAGAGTAAAACTCGGTTTAAAGAGCTGAAAGGAATCAGAATTGGTGGTCGCTGGGTGGAAGGGGTTAATGAAGTGAAAGCAGGCATTCTCAGATTTTTTGCGAATCAGTTCGGGGTGGAGAATGATTTCCGAAACTGTGCTATGGGTATCTCGGGAGGCTGTCTGGGCAGCAGTGACAGGTTGGAGCTGGAAAGGGAGTTCGATAAAGATGAGGTGCGAGATGCTGTATGGGATTGTGGTCTAGACCGTAGCCCTGGACCTGACGGATTTTCTTTCCATTTTTATAGACACTTTTGGGAGGTTATTGGGGAAGATGTTTGGTCGATTTTGAAGGATTTTCATCGCAATGGTAAGCTCGCAAAAGGGATTAACTCTTCTTTTATCACCTTAATCCCTAAGGTTCGCAACCCGGTTGCTATCGAAGATTATCGCCCTATATCTCTGATTGGTAGTGTCTATAAAATCATTGCGAAGGTCTTGGCAAAAAGATTGGCGCCCAAACTGGATGACTTAATTTCTGTAAATCAGTCTGCATTTGTTGGTGAGCGAAACATCTTGGATGGAGTGGTTGTAGCGAATGAAATCATTGACGAAGTGAAGAAAAGAAAGAAGAGCTGTTTCATTTTCAAGATTGACTTCGCCAAAGCTTATGACACTGTGAGCTGGGATTATCTTACTGAAATGATGTATATTATGGGTTTCGGCAGTAAGTGGATAAATTGGATCAGTACTTGTGTTTCGACGGCCTCTTCGTCGATTCTTATCAATGGGTGCCCAACTGAAGAATTTTTCTTGCGCCGTGGGTTAAGGCAAGGTGACCCTCTATCGCCGTTTTTATTTTTGATTATTGCGGAGGGGCTGAGTCTAATGATGCGGAAAGCCTATGAGTCTGGGTTGTTCATGCCGGTTACTGTGGGGAAGGAAAAGGTACCAATTTCGCATCTTCAATTCGCAGACGACACCATTTTCTTTGGTGAGGCTACTGAGAGTAATATTACGGTGTTGAAGGGCATTCTCAGATGCTTTGAAGCTTCGTCAGGTTTGAAAATTAATTTTAAAAAAAGCAGTCTTGTGTGTGTGGGTGTGGATAGTTCGGTCAGTGCGGATTGGGCAAATAAGTTAAACTGTGTCGAGGGTTCTCTTCCATTCTCTTATCTGGGCTTACCTCTTGGTGTTAGTGAAAATAGGGTGGGGTGCTGGAACAATGTGGTCGATAAAATTGCAAATAGACTGAAGAAGTGGGAGCATAATTTCCTGTCTTCCGGGGGGAGGTTAACTCTACTAAAATCGGTGGTTGGGTCCCTGCCAGTATATTTTTTATCTCATTTTATGGCTCCTAAAGGTGTGATTCGTAAACTCATCAGTACACAATCCCATTTTCTTTGGGGAGGGAAGATTGATGGGAATCGCAAAATCCATTGGGTAGATTGGGAGACAATCTGTAAAAAGAAGGAGGATGGTGGCCTCGGTGTGAAGGAGCTGAGTGCTTTTAATAGTGCGTTAATTGGGAAATGGGGCTGGGCCTTGCTTTCGAAATCAGGAGGTCTGTGGAAAGATGTTCTCGAATCGAAGTATGGTAACATTTGGCTTTGCTCAGAACAGTGGCGCAGGAATGGGAAAAAACAAGCTTTGTGGTCCTCATGGTGGCATAATCTCGTTTCTAAGGTATTTTCGAAACCTTGGTTCTTTGATAATCTTGCTATTCGGGTTGGGAGGGGTGATTCGACAAAATTTTGGGAGGATCCGTGGGTGGAAAAGGGTTATATCCTGAAGAACCACTTTCCACAGCTTTACATTTTGGAGCAGTTTCAGAACTGCACTGTGAGGAGAAGACTTAATAGCTCTTTCCTGTGGGAATGGAAATGTATACTGAATGAGGAGGAGTCCAGCGCTGTTGAGAACCTTGAACTGCTCCTGTTCCCATATCTGTCGAGGTCGGAGGTCGTGGATACTTGGAGTTGGAACAGAGGGGAGTATTCAGTACGTGATGGCTATGACCAGATTCAGGCTGCGTCTAATGGCGACTTCGAGCCTCTGCTTGCCGCCGATGGGTTTCGATGGTTGAACTGTGTCTGGCTGAAGGAGGTTCCATTGAAGGTAAGTATTTTCGCTTGGCAATCTATCTTGGACAGGATTCCTTCTTGGCTCAACCTCCGTAGTCGCTGTGTAATTCATTCGGAAACATCCATACTGTGTAAAAGGTGTGATAAGGTGGAGGAGGACGGGCACCATATTCTGATCGGGTGTGAGTTTGCTAGCTCTGTTTGGCTGAAGATTGCGAACTGGAGTAATCTGCATTGCTCTGACTCTTCTTCGTGTAAACGGCTACTCGCGTCGGTGTCCCTTTCTGCCAATCCGGTTAAGGTTAGAGAGGCAAGGATTATATGCTTAGCTACCATGTGGGAGATTTGGCGAGCTAGAAACGAGCTATTGTTTGAGGATATCATACGCAGCTCTTCCGATGTGGCGGAAAAGACAATCAAAACAGTGTGATGGTGGTTTAGGAATGCGAATAGGATTAAAACCGGTCATGGTTTCGATATATGGCTCCATCATCCTGTCGATTGTATTTTGTAGGTCTTGGCTAAGTGGTTAGGATTGATGAGTTGTGGTCTCATAAAAGTACTGATGTCTTCATCACTGTAAATGTTTGTTTGCTTTCTCGTTTATATTATATATATTTTGGCCGTTTCAAAAAAAAAAAAAAAAAAAATTTACACATGCCCCCTTTTGTTTTCTTACATTCAAAGCCCAATTGAAAACAGTATTTAATTTGTCTAAATTGCATCCAAGTTCTTCCAGCACCGTCTCCCCGGCCCGGAATGAAAAGGCAAGAACCCAGCCAATAAGTAAACCTTCCTTTCCTTTGTACTAACTATTTCCTCGTATTCTCATACATACTCACGCCTCTTTCTCTTTGCTCCTCCTCTCCCCCCTCCGTTCATTGGCCGCAGCCGCATCGAGCCCCAATCGCTGTGCGGGCCGGGAGGGATTGAGCTTCAGGACAGTTTCTATCAATTAGCAGGAAGAGTGCAAACAAAGAATGGAATGGGAAATTGAAGCTGGTGAGATTAGACCAGGCAATTTGGGTGATGTTAAACTGGAGGAGGAGCATTACGCCACTCCAACAGTCGAACCCTCCTGCTCCTCACCTGAAAACAAGGACAAGTTTATTTCACCCCAAACTAATGCTTCTGCTTCTGCTTCAACCCCAAGTAATTACTTTCTCAATCCCTATCTCTTACTATTAATGTCCTTTTTTTTTCAATTTACAATTATTACAAACTGTCATTAATAATAATAGGAGGTTCAGGAGGTCAGTGGTTTGATTCCGTGACGTGCAGGTTTAGGAGGTTCAGGTGTTTAGTTGGAGTTTGTATTGATTGATAACTTTGTAATAATAGTACACTAAATATACTTGGAGTATTAAGGTTGGCGCATAGTTTTAGATGAAAAGTTAAGAACTTAAAATTGTTGTAAAAATGGGAACTTTGTGTGAAAGGTCGTGGTAAAAGGTGTGGGGTAGTTTACATTTATATATACAAGTGTATTAAGTTTTATGGTACAACTAAAATGGAAATGTACAATGTGCCGATGGGGGAGTAGTGTAGTAGTAGTAGTAGTAGGAGTTATAATTTGGTATAGTCATAATTGGAGTATTAAGTTTGGTATATGTGTATTTGGATTTATAAGTTTGTAAATTCGTACTGTAGTAGTAGGAGTAGAGGAGTTAAGATTTGCCGTTTACAAAAAAAAAAAAAACATTGACAGATAGATAATTGCTGCGGTCACTTACCTGTGCTGCTTGACAATTCATGTGGAGTGGTATTTATTTCCGTGTCTTTGCGTGATGTGATCCTCATTTTAAATTGCTCTGCTATGCTTCATTCAAGCAAATGTAAGTTTCAATTTCTTTTCAAATTCAGTATGATGATTTTAAAGATGCTGAAATTCTTTTAGTTTACCTAGTTTCCTATCCTTAATCTACGCTCTATTCATGCGTGTGCTGTAGCTCCGGAAAGACTATTTAGTGCGGGCATTGAGTTGTACTAGTATCTTATAATTTACTCAGCCATCACAATAATCCCTGGCATACTCTCTGATTAGGCCTCAAGTAGTGTATTTAACTTATCCTATTGAAGTTACAAAAGTGACTAACTCGTCCGTCTTATATTTACATTCCATTTCTATTCTCAATGTGTGATAAATAACACAAGGCGATTTTAATTACTCAAAACACACAGGGAAAAACATTTATCAAGTTAGAATTGAGTGTGTTTAAAGGCAGGAAGGAAAACAATTATAAACATCATGCCAGATCAATCTTCTATTAAAATGAATTAATTATTTTCTATTAATCTGTTCTTAAATTAATACAGCTCAATAGCAAAATTTAATGAAGATCCCAAATATAGTTTCCTTCTCCTTTACCGAGATAACGACATAGGAAACCTGATAGTAGTACTAGTGCCTTGATCTTCAAACATTTGTACGAATATAAAATTCACACAGCAAACAAAACAAATGCTATATGTGAAGATGAGTGCAGAACTCGGTAGTCTCTAGACTCTCAACAATGGAAAATAAAATGTTCTGTCATTATCAAAATTGCAAGATTTTTGTAATTGACTGTAGCAGCAGAGGCCTAGGTTGAGGAGTTCACCGCAGACCTTGAAGGCAACAAAATACCAGAAGAAATCTTTCATACCTTCAATCGAGCTTTGGAATTTGCAAATAGACTATCTCTAAAATATTTGCACTCACGCATTTTCTTTTCATGGTGACTAGAAGCTGTGGCCATAGCTTCTGATTGACAGTGGTTAATAGGAGGAACATAGCATGCATTGTCTATTGCAACACTAATTTGATTTGATTTTGTTTCTTCTATTTTGGGCAGGATTGAGAATTGTTGATCTCCGTGCTAAAATTTTGGTGAAAATATTTAAGTTACTCCTTGGATTCTTAATTTAACAAAATTTATTGAATAATAAATCATTTTAATAGAAATATGCTCGGATAGGATCGATATTGCTCGGGCAGTATCAATCCCCTTAATATTTTCTCCAATCTCTCAACTCATTATTGCTACTTAGAATTCTACTTGAGTATATAATATTGCTGACTAAGTTCATTGAAATTTGTTGAATTCATTGTTGTTTTCCTGTACAATCTAGATGCTCAAGTAATTCTAGACTTGGGTCTCTCCATCAGAGTCTTCTTGTCTGACTATGTAACTATTTACTGATAATTAGTATACTGGTAGTAGAGCTAACCTGCATCGCTGAATAACATCCTATTCTCATGTAGATTTGTACTTCTTGTACTCTGCAGGTGTCTCAAACTGTTATGTATTCAAGAGTCGCTTGCAGGAGTATGCTCAGAGGGCAGGACTTACTATACCCGTTTATGAAACCATCAAAGAAGGCCCTTCTCATGAACCTTTCTTTAGATCAACTGTAATATTGAACAATGTCAGATATGATTCTCTGCCTGGGTTTTTCAATCGCAAGGCAGCCGAGCAGTCGGCTGCAGAAGTTGCGCTTCTTGAACTCTCTAAATCAGCTGAGACGAAATTTGGCATCACTGCACCGGTGGTAATTATCCTTACAACCAACTCATTGCATGTCGATACTTATTTTGGCACTTGTTTTGTTTTATACTTCTGAATCTTATCCTGTAACAGTAGATCTATTGCACTCCATGTTTCAATTCAAACATTTCGTCAAACTGATCTTTCCACCTTTTCCTAGCATAATTGGTTGGTTCAAGATTAAAATTGGTAGGTTGTGTTTCAAGAACAGTGTAAAGTTAAGTGAAAACTAAATGGGGAACCATGACAATCATCGACTTTCCTAATGGAAATTTATGACACTGCTCTTTTAGATGATTGTTTGTCCTTGACTTAACCAATCAGGGGATGTTGTCATACTTACTTGTTCCAGACCGTGTGTCCTTAACTATGATTGTTTGTAACCTGGTTTTGTGTTTTGGTGATGTTTTTTTTAAAAACATTCCTTGTTAACTTAAATATTTTATTTGCTTTGTTTGCATTTAACAGCATGAAACAGGATTGTGCAAGAACTTATTGCAAGAATATGCTCAAAAGATGAATTATGCAGTTCCTTGGTACGACTGTGTAAAGGACGGAAATCAAGGTAAAAATTCCACATATTCCTGCACGGTTGAGATTGGGAGTACCAAGTATGTTGGAGCTTCAGCAAGCACCAAAAAGGAAGCCGAGATCAAAGCTGCCAGAACTGCTTTGTTGGCCATAGAGTCCGCGTCCTCCAACGATCATACAGGCACCTCTATTTACACTGTTATTCCACAGAAAAAGAGATCGTCTGATATGGAGATCAGTACCAAGGAAACAGCGGCTGCACTTAAACCAAAGAAAAGTCGTTTCAAGAAACAGCCACGCCCACGGAAGAAGATGCGCTCAGGTCAAGGTACGATGGATGGTGGGTTGAAGGTTCACACGTGTAGTCAAGTTGCGCTGGAGTCAATATCTGGTGATGCTTCCTGTGCCCATCTGAGCACAACTGATGAAATGACAATCCAGATGGTTGGACAGAGTGGAGTAAAAGTGGGTACAGCTGGTGGTGTCCAACAGAACACAGCTGATGGCATGACAGGCCAGATGTTTAAGCAGGAGACGGCTGCTGAAATGATAGCCCATATGGTTGAACAGAATATGGCTGATGGAATGACAGTCCAAATGGTTGGGCAGAATATGGCTGATCGAACAATAGTACAAAAGATTGGACAGGGCGGAGTAGAAGTGGGTAAAATTGATGGTAATATTACTTATGAGACGACAAGTTATGGTTCAGAGGTCAAGTTAGATCCTCACTCAGTAACAGAACCAAGTGTGACCAATTTTATCAGTTTACAAAGGAAAGATTCTGGGCACCCAGTGGGAACACAAACAAGTAATGGCATTAGTTCTCAGGTGATAGTACTCGATGGTTCAGAGGCCAGGACAGATATTC
Organism: Plantago coronopus; assembly: GCA_036897195.1. NCBI lineage: Eukaryota > Viridiplantae > Streptophyta > Magnoliopsida > Lamiales > Plantaginaceae > Plantago > Plantago coronopus. The sequence goes on from JAYMSL010001294.1 coordinate 14,394, forward strand.
AGTCAGTAACAGAACGAAATGTGACCAATTTTGTTGGCTTGCAAAGGGAAGATTCTGAGCTTGACCCATTGCAAAGAAAAATAAGTTATGGTGTTAATCCTCAGGAGATTGTAGCTAATGGTTCAGAGGCCAAGACAGAATCTCAGACAGTAACAGAACCAAGTGTGACAAATTTTGTAACCTCACAAAGAGAAGTTTCTGAGCTTGATTCCATGGAAACAAAAGCAAGCATGCTTAAAGCCAAAACTGACAAGACTCCGGACATTGCTTTATTTCCGCCTGATGCACTTTGATGTAAAGATGTGAAATCCGTGCCAGGTGAAGCAGCTAGTAGAGACTAAGTTTAAAAAACTGAAAATGATAAATTAAGCAGCACATTATCAGGTCTGTTGGTTGTTTAGAGTGCGATTCGCTCAATTAACAATGGAGTTTAGATAGAGATTATATGCCAGTTAAAGATAAGATGCCATTGATTCACTCAATATGTTTACTTGAAACAGTGGAATGTGAATCCCTTACCTATTTGATGATCTGATAAAGATATGCATGTGTCTGAATTTGATATTTCTAACAGTGACACAGTTATCTTTTGTAGGGAAGTATTACGCTCTAGTTGGGCTCTGGATAATTTAGTTTCTATGTCCTTCATATACCCCTATATTGGCTTCCCTTTCAAATGCTGTTCTGAGTTTCTGTTACATTCTTGATTATTATGTCACATCACATGGTTGCTTGCCTCTTGTTGAATGTTGAATGCACGTCAGCACGTAGACATGGCAAACAATGTCATGGATCGTGTTTGTATGGATTCGTTCCTGGCTTAGAGGCTGTTTGGTAGAGAAACCGGAAAGGAAGAGGTCAACACACATAGTAGTGTGTGGAAAACATCTTCCTTCATTTTTTGGAAGAGATTTGGCTTGTTTGACCACTTTTCCATGTTTGGTAGCTAAAATGCAACCAATTGAACCGGAAGAAGTTTTTGATCATTTTCCATGTTTGGTACACTAATATTTTCCGGAAAAGTTAGTTATTCTGGAATGGTTATGGCTTCTTAATCCCACAACTACCTTCCTTTAGTCTTTATGTTGGAGCACTTTTGGGGGATTAAGGCTCATTTTGACAGTTCATTATGTTCATGCTGTAATTACAATAATCGGAAGCAGAAGTCATGAAATATGCTTCCGTTCATGAAATGCTGTAATTACAAAGAAAGTAATTATGGAAAATCAACCAATTGTGTTCATGGAAGCATGGAAAGTCATGGAAAGTATTGTAATTATGGAACAACATGGAAAGTCATGGAAAGTATTGTAATTAGGTTTACGAATTTAATGACTTTCCAAAATTAAAATGGAAATTAATCTAAGTAATCATCCCCAATGCTTACGTTACGAATTTCATTACCAATGTTCATGCTGTAATTTCTAAATGAGCACAATGGAAAGTAATTTACAACATAATTACAATAATCTAAGTTAACTAGCATAATTAATCATCCCCAAAGCACCATCAAGCTTCCGTTCACACCATGAAAGCAACGGCGTCAGAGTTGTCAGATCTTCCGAAAACAAATTCCGGGTGGGGGGGGGAGGAAAATGTTTTTGGAAGAGATTTACAAATTTTGTGCTGAAAAAACTTCTTCCGGTTTTTAAGAGGCCTTCTGGTCTAACCGCACTACACGTTTTCCTTTCCACGCCATTTAAGCTACCAAACACGGAATGAAAGACGGTCAAAGAAGAATGTATTCCGGAAAAGCTCTACCAAACAGCCTCTTAAGTTTAGTATTGAGGATAGTTAAGAATCTTAAGATCTGCCCAATTTGTACTTGGTACTATTTACGCGTTGAAACTAAAGCACTGTTTGTATTGTAAATGTACGTTCTGAACTATTCAACGCGAAAAGCAGCCCGCAAGGATGCAAGCATGGTGCCAGGAAGTCTTGAAATATAAGTTCATTGGGTTTAACTCCATGCTTGTCATGTCACTTTTAATAATCTGTGTTTTCTGTCTGAATGTTGCTCTGGTTACGGGAAGTTTGTTAATTACTTGGGGGTTACTGGTTAGCATTGGAATCACACCAGATGATTAGTTAATGATTAAATAGCATTTTAGTTGTACACTTGTACTATCATCAGTTTATAATCTATAATTGACTAATGTAGGATTTATTTCATTGCACTACATCCTCAACTCTCAAGCCTCTCAAGAGATTGAAGTCACCGATTTTTATTTCTATGCGTTCACATACAACATAATCATGATAACATACATATTGACAAGAATTAGTAAGCGTATAATTCCTACCTATACAATTCTGATAGGTTGGACACTATTTTATAGGATTAATTTCACTGCACTACAGCCTCAAGCCTCTCAAGGGATTAAGCTCACTGAATTTTTATTCGGGTCGGCCGTTGCCTAGTACCATCTCATGCACGTGGGATAGTTGACTGGTAGATTGTATTAGATCTTCACTCATGTACTTGGTTTTGGTGGGATTGGACGGTTGGTTGTGCTCTTTTTTCCTGCGAGGGTTTTTTTTTAATCCCGATTGGGTTTCTGTTAGACCCCACTGAATTGTTTTGATAAGCAAACAAGCACAGACTATTTAGAATAGACTAGTATTGGAAGTACTCTTATGTTCTTAGTTTGTTAGTGAACACTTGTAAAAGAGGAAACCTTACTGAGTATTTAGACTAGTAACTTGTATAGGTGTTAAGATCTCTGATGTAAATTTTATTTACTTAGTTTTTAAGGCTAAATCATCAGAAGGAGATCCCACCAAGCTGCATGGACTGAAGAATTGAAGAACAAGTCAAAGCTGCACAAGGTTACTGAAGGAGTACACTTAGTTTTCTAAGAAGGCTGTCATTTAGTTGCTCTATATGAGTTATGTGAAAATCACTTGTTGAAAGAGTAACATAATGTCAGGAGTTTACTAAGAAGACAATTTTAGGTATTTAAATTGGCTCGCTGAAAAGTGATGCTAAGCACTGCCTAAAATAAGCTTGCTGATGAATGGTTGCTGAAGAAATCTGGTGAAGGTTTCTGAAGAATCATTGCTTCAGAAAGCGCTAGCTCACTGAAGAAGTGATGCTCAGCAAAGCTTTCTTATAAGGCTCACTGAAGGCTTCAGGAAGCTTCTAGCTAACTGAGAATTCAAATATGGCCGGTAGAAAACTGTACTATCACAAGTACAATGCATTTGGTGTGTCTACTACAAGACAAACCAGGAGCGTACCACTGTGAAGATAGTGCTAAATGGCTCCAACGGATTGATTCTTCCTCAACGGAACTATTTCAAATCCTAGCCATCTTACACTATAAATACACCACTCCAGAAATGGAAAAGTGTGTGTGTGTTTGTGAAATCGAAGAACAACTGGACTGCTAAAGAGCTCTACACTTATTCAAGTATCCCTCCTGCTCTCAGAAAGCTTCAAGCTTTGA
>JAYMSL010001295.1:0-17838 GCA_036897195.1 Plantago coronopus
TACAATAAATTCCTATCCTATGCAGGAAGGAAGGTGCTGCTGCAATCTGTGGCCACCACAATACCATCTTATACCATGTCCATCACTCAGATTCCTAGTGCTACCATCCACCAAATTGATCGTCTTAATAAAAGATTCTTGTGGAATGCCAGTAAAGAAGGAAAGGCTAGATCAAAAGTCAGATGGGAAGAAGTTTGTAAACCTATTCATTGGGGTGGTCTGGGAATTAGGAATATCAGAATCTTAAACCAGGCCTACCTCATGAAACATCTGTGGAGACTGGTAAACCAACCACAATCCCTCTGGGCTAAGGTTTACAAGGCTAAATATTTTCCTCACACTTCAATTTGGGAAGCTATAAAAAAGAACAATCACAGCATTTTCTGGAAAAACATTATCAATCTTAAGAACAGCTTCCTAAAAGGCTTAGCCTGGAAATTGGGAAATGGAGAAGACATTGACTTCTGGCACCACAAATGGTGTAACTCTAAGGTTCTTCTGCACTACACAAATGAACATGTTCCTGTTGGAACAAAAGTGAGCCAATTCATTCAAAATTATGCTTGGCAAACCTCTCAATTTCCCTCTTGCTTACCTGCTGAAATCATTTCAGAGATTGCCAGCATTTACATCCCTCCCCAAGCACCTAGTGATGAAATCATTTGGTTCCCTAACAAAACAGGGAAATTCTCTATTAAAAGTGCTTACATGTTGCTGTTGCAAAACAAACATCCTCTAGGTCCCCAATGGCCATGGTTTAGAATCTGGACACTTAATTGCCAACCAAAAATAAGATTCTTTGCCTGGATTGCGGCCCTGGACAAACTCCCAACTGCTGTGAACTTGGTTGCTAAGAAGATAATTGTGTCATCTACTTGTTCACTGTGCTTACAAGCTGAGGAATCCCTCCACCACTTGTTCTTTGAATGTTCTTATTTTTCTAAAGTGAGGGGGTTAATTCTCCCACAAACCACTGTTAACACTCACCAAAGTTTTGTCCAGATTCTTTTCCTCCTGCCACACAACTGCAGAGATCAAATCCGTATCATTTTGTTGTGTTGGAAAATCTGGCAAACCAGGAATGAAAAAATTTTCAGAAACATTGATCTTAACTGGTACCATTTCCACCAAAATTTGCTTAGCATGGTCAATCAAGGGGATCTGGAAACAAATTTGAAAAAAGGAAACAAACAGGCCAAACATCCAATACTTTGTCAATGGAAATCCCCTCCGAAACCTTTTTTTGTTCTTAATGTTGATGGCTCAGCATCTCCAAAAAAAAGGAGAAGCAGGAGCGGGTTGTATTATCAGAAATTGTGATGGGAATTTTGTCAGGGCTAGTGCCATTTATCTGGAAAAACAAGACCACAACACGGCGGAATTACTTGCTATCTTATGGGGGTTAAAATTAGCTTTCCAATGTGATATTAAACGTTTGCATATCCGTTCTGATTCTAAATTTGCTCTTTCATGTTTGGACAGGGAAATAGGAACACTGGAATGGAAACATCACCACCTTCTGGCAGAAATCAAAGACCTCAGGGACAAGTTTGAGGAAACTGAGTTCTCCTTCGTCTACAGACAAGAAAACCATGCTGCGGATACCTTAGCGAAAGAAGCACGAAGGAAATCTTTTGGCACCAAGAATGGGAATTTAAATCCTACTAGTTTAGAACCTTTTGTTTATGGCTCCATTTTCATTTGGGATATTTGCCCTAAGTGGCTTTCTGATGTACTAAGTCATAATGACAAACCGACAATGCGCCATAACGGCTAAGTAATATATGCTATCCTTAATAAAAAAAAAAAGAATAAAGTTGCTACTTGCTAGCTAGGACGTCTTCTTTCTCAACAAAGATGGAGATGCCAAGTCAACTACTCATTGATTTTATCTTTTCTTTTTCGAAATATATTGAATTTCACTTTTACCTAAAAAAGTAAAAAGTTACCTAATATTTCAAGCTTTTTACCGCGATAACAAGGCCTAGTGATTGACTGGCCCAAAGAGGCCCATAGAACAAGAGGGGCCCAAAATACTTTGAAGTCCATAACTCCACAAAGTTTAAAGGGTTCGCCATGGCTGATTTTGTGCTTTTATGTTATAAAAATAGTCGAGTTTAATCTAGTAGAGTCTATCCTTGTTAACATTGACGGGCTTAAAGATGAGTACTAGCGGCTTGTATCGAGTTCGAACTCAAAATATTATTTAATAATTAAAATAGTGGACCCTATTGATTCAAGATAGGCTCGACTCGTAAAGTAAATGAGAAAAACCAAGATCCGAACTCGACTCAATTTCTTTGTCAAGTGAGTCGAGCAATCATTGAAGTTAAGTTAAGTTAACATCTAGGTAGAAGCGAAACGTTAATAGGTTTTGGACGTGTATGTAACTCTTTTCACAAAATAGTCCCAAACTCCAATTTGAACATCTTAAACGGGCCGTTTTGTAATTTGTCTTCATTATCAATTTATCATTTTATTAATTTTATTATAATAATATTTTATTCACCAAGTTAGGTAGCCTGTAGCTCACACTTGCACACAGTATCCAGTTGCAATTAGCATCAACCTCGAACTGAGCGAAAATGGCGGATCACAAGGCTACACTAATCGATGGCAAAGCAATTGCCCAAACAATCCGATCCGAAATCGCCGCCGATTGTTGCCGTCTCTCCGAAACTCACGGCAAGGTCTGCCCACTCACTTCTCAACTTCAATTTTGCATCTAACTGTTATTCATGCTAGATAAACTAGAATAACATAAGTTTAAGTTGATTCCGTGTGGAACGCTCTAGCTACTTTACTATTGTAGAAATGAAATTGGAAGTGTTTTGATATCAGGTGCCAGGTCTGGCCGTGGTGATCGTGGGATGTAGGAAGGATTCGCAGAGCTATGTGAGTATGAAAAGGAAGGCTTGTGCTGAGGTTGGAATCAAGTCTTTCGATTCGGATCTTCCTGAGGATGTATCTGAGGTTGATTTGATTCGCAAAGTCCATGAGCTGAATGAGAATCCGGATGTTCATGGTTGGTTAATGATGAGAGTTTTTGCAATGCATCATTTCTTTGGTTCTGGTGTTTGCATTCCGTTCTATTTTGCTTGAGTTTGTTAATCTTGGCTGTTTGTTTTTCCATCTATGTTTGAGCTTATTGCCCTTGGATGATGTTTTAGCTCATTGGTGTCGTATAACTACTTAACTAGTTTATTGCATTGGAGTTTTACTGTGGCCTGATTATCTATGTGAGCTGTGACTTTGGGGGAGCTGGGCCTTTGGATGTCTTAATTATATTAAGAGATTCGAATGCTAAGGGACATTAGGTGTGGTACTGGTGTAGCAAATGAATTGGCTTAGAAGGTCTTTCCTAATGAAATAGAATGTGCCAAGAATTTCTTTTACTTTAAGAAGACTTGAGTGCAAATATCTGGTGCATTAACACTGCCAAACATCTGTGTCGACGTTTTGTTGGTTGAGTCTAGAGATCTTTACTAAGTTTACTTATCTCTATTCATTTTGATTGTTTCTGTTCCATGTATGTTTGAGGTTCTTGGCATTGGATAATGTTGTGGCTCAATGGTGTCATACACTAGTTTATTATAGTTAATCTTTGCTGTGGCCCTGATCAGTTTCGGTAGCAAATGAATTTTTCTAGAAACTCTTTGCCGAAGGAATTGAATGTACCAAAAATCTATCTACCTACAGTTGCAGAAGCATAAGAGTTCTGAAGTACAACTTTCCAGCATAACGTGACAGTGGCACCAAAATATCTGTGTCAAATTTATGTTGGTTTGAGTGAGATCTTCTTAATGTACTCTCAAGTTACAGATTCGGAATCTCTTATAACTTCTAGAACCTAGGATGAGAGATAGGCATGTTTCTTCCTCGCAGGGAAGAGTTCCAGCTTATGGTGCCACTCGACTATAGTGCAACTGCCTGGTCCATGGGTAAGGGAATTATCTTATGGGGCCCTGGAAAGGCCATGTGCAAAGTCATCTCAAACGGAATTTGTTCCACCACGTTTCAGATTTCTCTGCTAAAGCAGTTGCAACTTGCAACTTGAGATCTCTTTCCTGCTTTTCCCTCTCTGCTCTCCAGTCTTAGCGTAGTACGCTCTTGCCAGTTCTCATGTCCAAAAATTTATTTTTTATGTGAAGTACAATAACCAAAATGGTTTTCTAATACACACATAGTATGAATTCCATTTTAGATCTACCAATATCTAGCCCCATGTTAAGTTGAAGATGTTATCATAGATTTATCTTGGCACGACCTGATTACTTCATTTCTCCATTCTTCTGTACAGATGTCAGAAATCCATTTCTTGTGCTCCATATCAATACATTTCACCTTACGTAACTTCATTTTTGGATTGCAGGTATCTTGGTACAGCTTCCATTGCCTAAACATATAAATGAAGAGAAAATATTGCAGGAGATATCCTTAGAGAAGGATGTTGATGGATTTCATCCTCTGAACATTGGCAAATTAGCAATGAAGGGCAGAGATCCTCTTTTTGTTCCTTGCACCCCAAAGGTATTGTATAAGTATCTGACCTTGAATCTACTCTTACATTAGCTCATTGCATAAAGAATACACATAGAATCAGGAAGGCTTCTGCATTGTAATGGGAAAACCATGTGCAAAGCTCTCCGCCGCTCCTAGTGCTTCGGTACTTTTGTTTTTGGAAATATATCATTCGTTGCTTTATATTCCATTACTGCAAAGAGACTTCTGTAGTTTTTCTACATCAATACTGCTTTTAATGTACATTTATTTCGAACAGGGATGCATTGAGCTTCTAACACGAAGCGGCATTAGTTGCAAGGGAAAGAATGCTGTTGTGGTGGGTCGTAGTAACATAGTTGGGTTACCAGTATCTCTACTTCTTTTGAAGGAAGATGCCACTGTAACTGTAGTCCACTCACGTACTAAGGAACCAGAGAGCATCATTCGTCAAGCTGACATTATTATTGCGGCAGCAGGACAGCCAATGATGGTAACAAGATATATCCATGATAACCTTTGCAATTTTCTTATTGTGCTTATTTGATTGATCCTATCATGATTTTTGTAAAATTAAGCATCTTTTTTTGTACTATCCAACTTTCAGATTAAGGGCAGTTGGATTAAACCCGGTGCTGCAGTAATTGACGTAGGAACAAATGCAGTTGATGACCCAACAAAGAAATCTGGGTATAGGCTTGTTGGGGATGTCGATTTTCATGAAGCATCTAAGGTGGCTGGATGGATAACTCCTGTTCCTGGTGGTGTTGGACCAATGACTGTTGCAATGCTATTAAGGAATACTGTGGATGGAGCTATGAGAGTAATCGAGCATTAAAACTTTATATTTTCGTTTCAGTTATATCTTTCATGTCATTGTATCATGTATACCATCTTTTATAACATTCGTTCTCCAGAGACAACATTTTTACTTGATTTATTTGTCTTTTGCATAAGAATCTTTGACTTAGAAGCTTGTTGCCAGGTATTTGATTTCGAATATAATAATTAATAATTTCTAGCTGCTCTTGTTTTTAGGGCCTCAAGAACACACTTTTTTCTGCATTTAAGGGTCGTATGATGAAAGTCTATTGCTTATTAAACATAGTATTTGGAGTTTTCCATAAGCATGCATTCTGAGTATATATTATGACTCTAAATTTATTATTATTAATAAAACCCCAGGTTTAGTTTGGACTTCTCTATTTTGCTAGTTCCTATTTGCTGGGGATGTGTATTAGTTTATAGTGATTCTTCATACATATGAATTGTTCTTTACCTTGTATTGCAGCCGAAAAGAAATGTTTTTAGAAGAGGATTCTCGAATATTCAAAACTGTTATTGCTAGTAAGGCGTTTGAGCCGCAACTCTTACAAGTTAATAATGCCATGGTCATCATGCATGATGAGAAGACTCAGATAAGAGTTGCTAGTTAGAGTGATGAAAGACTAGAAACTCATAACAGGACTTTTACATTTATTTCTTAAATAGCTTTTTAAGCATTCCAGGCAGGATCCCTGGGACTAAAATAACTCCCATCTATGTTAGCATTAAGCAGCTTCAGCGCAGATTTCGACTTCACACACCTGGGAGTTTTGTACTGATTGATCGATGCACCCCCTTGAGCAATAAACAAATCCATCAGCTTCTCGAAAGTTCCGGCTTTCACCACTCGTATCTCAAGTGGGCCCACCGACTTGTCATTAGTCCTGCATCTGCGGTAAGTGTAATCCAGTCCCTCCTCCACTGCAATGCAGCATTCTTCCAGCACCTCCGTGGATATTGGCTTTGTGCAGGCTTGGATTGTGTCCTTGATCTCCCAAAAGATGACATAGTGGCCTGGTACAGAAGATGTGTCAGCATAGCTTGTATACTCAACTAGGAGTGTATTTCGGGTTTCTAGATGTGTCCTGGCAGCACTGGTGATGCTACGATGAAGGTCTTCTTCATTGGTCTTGTCATTGTCGATACTCAAGACAACGTTGCGGCGGCATATGAACCGGAACTGTGGTGTTCTGTTGTGAAATCCAGTGACTTGAAGTACATCGCCGACTCTGTAGCGGTATAGTCCTGTGAGATAACCACATGGACAGGGGATCAGGTACGCAGATTGAATTACTATTGATATATGGGACCATTAAAGTAGCTTATGTTTCTTGAAGTTCATCAATATTTTCTTTACGTGCTATCTATATAGTCGAATTTTTAGTTGCATTATAAGAAGGCCCTTGGCAGAGAATATTATCCATGGCAAAAGATGAGAAAAGTTAAAGGTTTGAATTTTAGTGTTTACTCACAATCTAAGTAAGAATTACTGTTTTGAATATGTGAAATAAGTCCAAAAGAGGTGGATTATTCAAATCTTTTCGCTGTGACATATACATGTTAATGAATTAAAGTCACTTTAAATAGATACACTCTGTAACCATGTTTCTTACTTCTACTATTTCCTCTCTGTACACTGAGTACTTCATTCTAAGTTAATTGTTGTTGCCATTCCTTGACATCTCCTACTTTTCAAGATTTCTACTTGATATATAGTTGGTGTGTATCATAAACACCAAACATAATAAGATTCGAATTTCTTAACAATAAATGAACTATGCTTCACAGGAATTAAAAGTGTTGTTGTATTTTATCTCTTGCTTCTTTCACCTATGCAAATTATCTCTTTTTGATGCACTGTAATCGTAAAATGCTTTGCATAATGTATGTACTAGTGAATGGCAGTTGTCATGGTAATCTAATATTGTTAGTAGTTGTAGAAGAGCTATGCACAGGATATAAAGGTATAAACCTTTCTGTTTGCACCGAAAAGTGCAAGTAAATATGTCAGTTAGTAGATGTGATCGTGTTTAAAGCTTGAACTTGAGGAGATTTGAAGGGTAGAAAATTTATGTGCAAGTAGGATTAGCAGTAAGTGGGAAGATGAATTTACCAGAGAATGTAGTGACGACAAGTTCGTAGTAACCACCCTCCTTAACATGCACAAGGTCCACCAAGTCGTTCTGAGGCACTTCATCCTCATCTTCCTCATCAAAATCCATCAAGAACCTCCCATTTTCTCCCAAAGGTATGAACTCAAAGTAGCCCATGTTGGGTAACAGCGTGAAAGATACCTCAGACGGATCAGATAATGGCTTCATATTCACCCCAAAATAACACTCTGATGACGCATACATCGGACAAACCAACGGCAACTTGCTGTCGCTGTAATACTTCAGCGCAGGCACATACTGTGACATTGATCCTGTCACCACCGCCTCAATATACTTGGCATTTGGCCATAACCTGCATATTATCCCCTTCCACGACTTTCCTTGGCTACAAATGCTCTCAATCTCGTTGGCTAGCTCAGGGTTGGGTAGATCCAGAAGATTCGACATCGCGGACCTGCAACCTGGGTCTGTCATGTCTCCATTGAGCTTCCCTGTACGAATGTCATGGCAGATGTCAAGCCAATGACACTCTAGGAAGGAGATGGCCCGGAGGAGTGCAGAGGCAAAGACGGCACCAAGGCGGAGGACTTGATTCCGGTGGATGAGTCCGGCAAGAAGTTGGCAGTACATGCTTTGATGACCATCATAGCAGAGAATGGTGGCGTCAGGGCTGGTGAAATCGTTGAAGGTATCATGGGGACGGTTGATGAACTGGCTGCTCTTGTAATAGCTTGTGAGCACAGTGCGAGCTGGAATTCCACATGGAGTTGACATCTCGGCTTTCACAAAGTACAGGTACATGGCCTTACCTTTGTCTAGACCGGGGATGTACCTGAAAATAAATATATTGGTATGTACGTCAAGGGCAATGCTATAGTAATTATAATGTGATACTTTCTATTTGTGTAGCTGCATCATGCATGTTCCCTAGTCTTCTAGATTTGAAAAAAAATAGGAAACAGAAAAGACGGGAAAAGAAAAGAGCATGATACTAGGCACATGGTTTCACCGTAACTATTTGTGATTGTGAGCATGTTGAACTTCAGCTTAAGATTGGTTTGCCAGTTGCATGTTACTTCTCAAGTTTTAGTTTTTCATATGTTTTATGGAATATAGTACTACTAGAATTTAAGTCCTTTTTTGGTCGTTTTATGATTTACAGGAACAAATTATCTGCAAATGTCAATTTTTAAGTGAAAAGAGGAGGATAGGATATAAAAGCATTTGATCTTAACTGGTTAACTATAGGCATGATGAGATTGTATAGGAAGGTACGTCGATCAATGTCCTCAGCAATAGATGGCACCAACTTTGGCTCACCAGCTGATGTTCCTGAGCTGCAAGTAAATTAAGGACAAAGCTTAGTTTCTATATCTAGAAAAAAGAGCCTTCCATGCACCGAAAACATACAAGCAAGCATCTAAGTCATGAATTTTTTAGGAGCTATTCGGACAACATCTTAAACCAGTATGTGGGCCCATCTTACCATCTTTGGGTAAAGTTTAGTCCCAGGCACAATCAAGAATACTAAAACGTACCTGCATAGCATTTCAGTAATGGGTTTGCCAGTAATGAGACTGGAGTTTTCACCATTAGCAATTCTCACAATGTAAGGACGAATATCCTTGTACGTTGTAGCAGGCACACTTTTCTTGAAGTGGGATACACTTTTTGTTGATTTCCCCATGTGTTTCTTCAAGTACTCAGTATCCCAATTTTGTGCTAGGATTTTCCTCAGAATATCTTCTTGAACTTCATCAGGCTTTTTTGTTTGCCGTTCGAGCTCCTTCAGTGCTTCCTCACCTTTGTACTCTAATTTCTTCCCGTCCATGTTATGTGATGGTAAAATCTTAGATGTGGTAGGAAAGAACTAGTGATAAGGTTATACCACATATGCTTGATATGTGTTTTCTTGTTTGGATAGTTTGGGGGCTGAATGGTCTATATATATAGGGAGCAAAATCATGAGTGGCATAAAAATATAATCTTTACGGTGGTAATTCTTTTGTTGACGATATGATATGGTATTGGTCATACATTGTTGTTATTGCTGATTCCATCCTGATTCCTCCACTCACCAGGCCACTCGGGGTGGTGCTTGCTTAGAGGATCTTTGGAGTGGTCATCCGCTATTGACTTGCATCAAGGCTTCGTTTCTTATCTGTTTCTTTGAGGCACTATACTAATTTGAGAATCATCAAGCTGTTTTGACATAACCGATTGGTGTCATTATCAAAATTAATGCAATTATCTAACTGTACTAGTAAGTTTGGAGTTTTTCATGTAACATGTGGAGTTCAGTTCCTAATTTGTCCAACTTTACTAGTAAGTTTGGAGTTTTTCATGTAACATGTGGAGTTCAGTTCTTAATTTGTATCAGAATTTCTTTTGGGATGAAAGCAAGTGCCTAATATGACATGTGCCTCATTTACTTTCCATAATTGTCTTTGACTAGACTATGTGAGAACTCGAAAGTTCTATGATCAATTAGTATGATTAATTGTTTCTTGTTTTTCAGCTTAATTTCTTCCATTTCTGTTGTTTATTATATATATTTTCCCATTGTTTTCTGCTTATAGTTGCCGTTTATTATGTTGTTTCTTGTTTTTCAGCTTAATTTCTTCCATTTCTGTTGTTTATCATATATTTTTCCCATTTTTTCTGCTTATATTTGCCGTTTATTATATGTCTTCAATTTTTTTCAGCTTGTATTTCTTACGGTTTTCTGCATCTTTCAATTTGCGGATATCTCTACACTTCTCTATTACGTCCTTCCTCTTCTTCATTTCTGTCATATTCATACTATAATTATACCTTAAAAATTAGCCCACCCGGGAAAAAAAATTCTTGGATCCGCCCTTGTTCTTAATCCTGTGGTTTTTTATCTGTACTATAAAAGCAAGCACGCAGTGATAGGTATTCTTATAACATTATTCACCTATTTTTACTGTTTTCACTATTTGATGAAGGCGAACAGCATCTGATTCTTTTTTACTGGATTATAGAGTATAGTCGTTCATGAACACCAGGATGTGACGTATATGGGTTGTATGCTATGTACACTCTTTATGGGTATCCAGATAATTGCTTCCAGTAACTATCTGTTTATCTGGCTAGATTTTAAATGAAGATATGCACCTTTTGTTGTTTTCAGGGAATGGTGATCAGAATGTGACAATTCAGGACTGATGAAGAAGTAGTATTGCATGCCCAAAATATTACTACGTCGAAACTTTACCTGTTTGATGGATAAAATCATAAGCTCTAAGGTAATATGGTACTTGTTTTAAAGAAAAAGATACGTACGAAGGTAAATTCAATCTAAATCATTTGAGAACTTTACATTTCTGTTTCTGCTCCGTCTTATCCTTGCGTCCTGAATGTGCTGTGAAGTTTCACCATGCATGGTCTTGGAATTACGTACTTTTTCATTGTTAATTTAAGCTAATTACTATGAAAAGAAATCATTATGCTCTAGTCTTTTCGGCTACTAGCCACTATCTAAAACTGATGGAGTACATTAGTCCTAGTAATTCTATGCTCAATGTATTCTCCTGTATTATGCTCTGTTCTCATAAAGTAATTCTACGTCGCAATTGTCAGTGCTAAATCTTATGCATTATTGCATTTCACCTACGAAAATGAAAAGAGATATTATGCTCTAGTCTTTTTGGCTAGGCAAGCCACTATCTATAACTAATGGAGTACATTAGTCCCAGTAATTCTTCGCTCATTGTATTCTCCTATACTTTTATGATCTCAGCAGCATATGCATATTATAAGCATGCAATAGAATTGACAAGTGGATTTATAATCTGTTTGCTGTTGGTATCAGTTCTAGATCTCTTTCTTTATGAGAAAATGGATTGTGCGACTGACGTGTAATGCATGAATGAGTTGAGAACCCCAATCCTTTTCTCTGATAATAACTTCTGTGGCTATGGCCAACCAACTTTCACCAAAAGGATAATTTTGAAAGGTCCAAGCTGCCTAAGCATCAAAAGTACATTTCAACCCACTTTATTTTCCTCCTATCCAATCCATGTACATGTTTTTACTTTATTCATTTGCTTTCATGTTGTTGAAATTGGATTTGACTGTAAAGAACAAGGGGTTAGCCTTTTCGTGTGATGATCAGTTGATCACTAGTTTACCTTAGGTTCTCTACTCATGTCTCTATATGGATTTTGACAAAATCATGATCGTCAATTTTGCTGTGTTAATTTGTCCGTGTGCAGAATAACAATTTCAATTCCAAGACCTCGGATATCCCAGAAGCAGGATCACTTATTCAGCCTGATCAGCCTTGTAAATCTACAGCTACTCAACAATAATGGCGGAGATCGTGGGGTACCAAGAAATTGAGGTCCCCCTACAAGGTACATGTACACAAACGCTTAGAAATTTGCATTTCCTGATTTACTCAAGCATAGCACGAATTTGCTTTAGCACGCATGTGTCAATGGGGTAAACTTTTTCGGCAGAAGAAACCAATGCTAATGCAATCCAACAGGAAAGTAGAAACACATGATATGAAAAAAGAAAAAAGGAATCATATTCATCGTACACATCCTGACATAAGCAGCAACCCCATGAGGCTGGTGCTCGCCGCATCTGCCTCAAATCTCTCCTGTTGTCCGTAGGTAGTGACCGGCACGTTGTGTTGGTGGATATTTCTAGAGAAACAACATGTGTGTTAGTGGCATGACGATATCATTTTTTGCTACTTTGCTAGCAAAATGTTCTTAAGGTTTCCCATCTCTACTTTTCGCGATAATGCGCGTACGATGGTGAATACCATGTTTTCTCCATGTCTAGTGATGTGAGCAGATTCGCGTGCTTGAGTTAAATCATGATGTCCTCCATTATTTGCATTTGCATAGATGATTCAGATCGTGTATGTGTTTTACTTTACTGCTTTTATATATTGTCCTGTAGTGTACACTCGTCTGTCCTTGATGAAATCAAAAGTATTAGCTTGATCACGGTTCGGTACTTGTTGCAGGTTTAATTGATGTCCTTGTCCATGATCTGTGAATCACTCTCGAGGTTCATCGAGTGGGTGATAACTGTTAATAACGCGGTGTTTAGCGCATGTGCTATTATAATATTTCTGTTCATTTGATGAACGTACAGATACCATAATCTAGTTGTGCTAAACAGAGCCAGTCATAGAAAGTAGTGCGGTATGTGGTATTATAATCTAAGCAACAAGCATCATTTAGTAAAATCTCTTAGATACTCTTAACATTCCGAAGAAATATATCCGAGCTTTTTTTTTTTTTTTTTTGCGGAGATATCCGAGTCATGGTTTATCGAGTAGGGCGGTATGTGGTATTATAGTATGTGCGCTCATTTGAGATTTAAGTATTGCTAAGACTATCTTACCAGTAGGGTTCAGGTCCTATGCCACACTTAGAAAGTAAACGGGGCTTAGGTCCTCATGTCGTTCTTGAACTGAGACTCATACCTTACCTTAATTAAAGGGATCGGGATTGAGTACGAGTCTTTAACGGGTAAAATAAAGGTCTATGTTCGGGTTTCGATAATCACCCATACAAAAATTTACATGTCCAACCGGTACTTCTTTGTGCTCTTACCACTTTGAAGAAATATATCCCGGATAACTTACTTTCTGACCTAAAAGTTGATAAAATATATGATAATTAAATGAAAAATGAGGCAGTCTTGTGAGAGTTGAACTTTTTCTATACATCAGAATACTATATAAATAAAGACTTAAAACACCTTGTAGTAGTTAATTAGGAAGAAAAGAAAGGTTTTCACCGAAACAATGACATGATGAGGCATATGAAAAAGAAGTCGGCATAGTTTTATGGTACACTAGACATGAAAAAACGTGTATAATTTTCGAAGTGGATGGGATGGGACTATATGCAATGCCCAAATGGTGGAGCCATCCCAACATCTGAAGTTTGCAAAAACTAGGGCACTTGAGTCAAGTCGAAGCAAGTAGCCTTTTGTTTTTTCTGAAAGAACATGATATGATGATATGTTGCAGTTGCATTATGCAAGACGGAACATTTTGCTGTTCTCACACAATTTTGTTGCAATTTGGAGATGCAAATTGAGATAAACTCGTCGGATTTTAAAAGTTTCTTCTATGTTAGGAGGAAATCATATCCATTCTGGACAATTGTTTGTATTGTGATTATTTTTCTTGAAATATGTCTCATCCAAAATTCAGGAATCTGGATGGTTTGGACAACTGAACTATGCAATATTTCCCTTCAAGTAATAGTGTTTTGATCATAAATTGTTTTACGAAGAACATCAATTAATTCTATTCTAGATTTATATGAATTGAAAGTCATAATAACTCGTTCGAAAATCATTTGTCGATTCTCTAATGATGAATAGTGATACATAATCCTCCACTTTGAAGCTATTTCTTCTACATTGATCTAGGTTTTGAGGAATTGAAACAGTTTCATTTCTAAACATCAACAGATCAGAGACACAGAGTATTAACAATGATGGTTCAACTTTGAGTTCTCCAGGTCCAGGTCCTGCAGAGTTGTACCTTAATATTTTGGTCATATTTATTTCCTTACATTATTCGAACGGTCTACCATTTAGGCCTAATTTATTAGTTACGTGATGACAATAACAATATGATTCCA
Source organism: Plantago coronopus (assembly GCA_036897195.1). Taxonomy (NCBI): domain Eukaryota; kingdom Viridiplantae; phylum Streptophyta; class Magnoliopsida; order Lamiales; family Plantaginaceae; genus Plantago; species Plantago coronopus. The sequence continues at coordinate 14,084 of JAYMSL010001295.1, forward strand.
CACCTCCGACTAATTAATGACAGTCCGCGATCCTTGCTGAGCCACTTAAACTTAACATAATGTTCTCATTGTTTACGAAAAACATCCCGTTTGAAGAAAAATTTATAACAATAAAGTCACAAAAATACATACGGGGACTTTATGCAACTAATAAAAGACAAGGTAATATCTGCATGTTCACAATAACAGAAGGGTGACTTTTGCAATTTACCAAATATCGGGAAAAACAGAAAAGTGCAAATGAAACGGCAACCGTTACATTTCGGATAAAATGGCAGCGGCAATATTTGCGCCACCGCGCCACCACCACATCTCCGACCACCACCGCCCCTCCAGCTCAGCTTCATCTCTAACACCACCTCCGACAGCAACATCATGTTCTTTTAGCAGAAGAAGACCATCCTCACTCATTTCTTTCTGGACCATAATCGGGCCCAACAGAACCGGCCCATTTACCCGTTGCTCTCCCTCACCATCACCACCTCCTTCTCCGGCAGTCGCCGGCCCGGAAAATGCCGAGTCTTGTGTTAATTTGGGCCTCGCCCTTTTCGCCAAAGGACGGGTATTTATTAATTTCATTGTTTAATTACTGGATATTGTTTTTTCAGTTCTTATTTTGAGAATTGAAATATGAAATTACGTGTAAATGTTTGCTTGTTGTTCAATATTGTGATGTGCCCTGATTATGAATTGTATCGAGTGTGTTACAGTGAGTGTTTAATTTGGAATGTAGACAATTGTGTAGGAAGAAAAAATTGCAGCTTGAAAGCTGAATTCAGCTCAATTAGCTTTAGCTGAAAAGAACTTCGAAGCTCGATTTAACTCGATTAGGGAAGCTAGGAAGTGGCCTTGAAAGTTATGTATAACTGTGTAAGTATAGACTATAGAGTGACCTGAGCTTCTACTGGTTCCTGTTGTTATTGACAAATGTATTAGTGAAGCAAAAAACTTTGTATGTGTATGTCACTACACCTTGAATTATCATTCATGTACGTTACAGTTACGGGTACACATGTATGATACTGCAATGTGTGTGCTTCTCTGATTTTTGGAATTGATAAGTAAAAGAAGATGAAAGATGAAGTCCTGGCTTTTGGCTCTTATGATCATACTATTTGGTTTTCGTCTCAGGTTAAAGATGCACTTGTTCAGTTTGATACTGCTCTTTCTTTGAATCCTAACGCTCTCGAGTCCCAAGCTGCTCTGTATAACAAAGCTTGCTGCCATGCCTATAGGTACAATTTCAAATCTCTCATTCCTTTTTACGTTTTCGATTATTTAGAATACATCTTTATGTTGAACATTCAACTTACTTCTCAAAATCATTTAGAATTATATGAAAAGAATTTTTTTAATTGAAAATGTTACTAGTTAAGGCTGGAAACACATAATAATTCTGACCTGTGGAGGTGATCCTACATTGTTTAACCATTTGACTGACTTCTCTCGCTCATTGAGCACCAGACGACCTATGCTAGGAATCTTATTGTTTTGTTTGAATTTTGAGGAAGGGGGGAAGGAAAGAAAGCTGCCGACTGTCTGCGCACTGCTTTGAAAGAGTTTGACCTGAAGTTTGGCACCATTCTGAACGATCCAGACTTAGCCTCATTCAGAGCAATGCCTGAATTCAAGGAGTTGCAAGAAGAGGTTTGCTGCTCGAACCTGATATTGTCATGCAAGCATATTTCTGAGTTCCGTCTTTCTCATTATAAGCTCACCCATTTTCTCAATGCAAGGCTGTATTGGGTGGAGAAGACATAGGCTATGGCTTTCGGAGGGATCTTAAACTTATTAGTGAAGTCCAAGCACCTTTCCGTGGGGTTCGCAGATTTTTCTACGTGGCATTTACTGCAGCTGCGGGCATATCATTGTTTCTTACCATACCTAGGCTGATCCTTGCAATCCAAGGGGGTGAAGGTGCACCTGGGCTATCGGAAACTTCTCAAAATGCAGCAATTAACATTGCGGGTAAAGAATGATTTATTTTGGTTCCTACTTGAGAGTATACGTCTTTCGGTGATATGCTTGATGTAATTGTGTACATTAATAGTAATAACTCCTTACAGAAATCAATTAAGTTTTTGACTCAGTATGGTGCAGGTATTATTGTTTTTGTGGCTTTATTTCTTTGGGACAACAAAAAAGAGGAGGAACAACTTGCACAAATTACACGAAATGAAACTCTATCTCGGCTGCCTCTTCGACTTTCAACCAACAGGGTTGTGGAACTTGTGCAGCTACGGGACACAGCTAGACCTGTTCGTGCTGATTCTTCTTTAATCAATTGTATCAGTTCAGTTCTAAACTAAGCTGATAATATGTGTTATTACATACTGTAGGTTATTCTGGCCGGTGATAAGGAGACAGTTTCTGCTTCCATGCGCAAAGCTGAGAGGTTTAGAACTGAGCTTCTAAGACGAGGAATTATTTTGGTTCCTGTCATATGGGGTCAGCGAAAAGAACCGCAAATGGAGAAGAAAGGCTTCGGTGTTTCTTCAAAAACAGCTACTTCTCTTCCATCTATAGGAGTAAGATGGCAATTCATCTCACATGCATATAGCTTCAATTTTCTCAGTCGTGCAACTATTCTCTTTTCCATCTTCATATGTTGATGTGTGACATGTAGAAAATCTATGGACCTGGGAACGTAGTGTTATGAAAGTTGATAGAATTTGCTTCTGAACAAGCTGCAAACACCGAGAATGTTTAAATGAAGCTGATTAATGGTTATTACTTTACAGTCTGCATTAGCAGCACTTCCTTTTTAAGCTTCTACATAACATTCTGTGCCAAAAACAGCAAACAGTTTCAACTTTTATAAGTAGTTCTTTACTTTATTTTGCTCAATTTTGGCACTTCACGAAAAACATAAGTTAATACACACTCACTTGGCAAGATATCCACAAGCCACTTGTATGTCAGACTTTCTGAAGTGTGCTTGTTTTCCACAGTTCTATATTACTAACATACTATATATTTAGTTTGCCCCTCTGTTTCTATTCTCCATTATTGTGTGTGTTGTGTTGATTTATGTTCTCCTGGTCCATTGGCAGGACGATTTTGATAAAAAAGCTCAATCCGTAGTCACGAAGTCAAAGATTAAAGCAGAGATTAGATATCGAGCAGATGTCGTATCACCAGGCGAATGGGAAAGGTTGTTAGCTTGCTATTTTATTGCCTACTATTTCTAGTCTGCATCAATTCTTTAATGAAATTACGTTCTACTACCATGGCTGAAAAAGAATACTATCTTCTTGCTTATGACCTTATGAAATTTATGATGTCTCTATATTCGTAGGTGGATTAAGGACCAACAGAAGTCTGAAGGCATAACTCCAGGTGAAGATGTATACATTATTCTCCGTCTAGATGGTCGTGTACGAAAATCAGGACGGGTTAGTGATCCTAAAACCTGGCCATTTCCTATCACATTAGTATTGATTGGTGTTTTCTATGATCCTGCTATTATTAACTATACTGAGTAGATATGACATGGCTTGCATTTCTCAGGGAATGCCTGATTGGCAAGATATCGTGAAGGACATACCAGCAATGGAAGATTTTTTAAGCAAGCTAGAAAGATAACAGAAGATCAAGCTTACACAATCCATCACTCACTTCCACTTTCCTTCCTAAATGTATATGTTGAGGTTTGTGATAATCTTTGTTTCTCAATCTGAGTAAAAGCCGATTACTTCAATACTTCATATCTCCAGTGTCTCGTCGACTTCATTTATATTCTTGATTCTTGAATG
>JAYMSL010001296.1:0-17837 GCA_036897195.1 Plantago coronopus
CCTATGTCTGGGTCAGTCGGGTCCTGGTTGGCCGAGCAGCTCCCATGGCGGGCTCCGCCATGGGAGCTGTTTAACAGCTCCGGTCCTCGGAGCTGTTCCGTGGACCGGACCTGTTAATTTCTCCTGTGGTGCACCGCCACCGGAGCCGGATTCCTTAAAAAAAATTAATTTCAAAGGTATCACATGTAAATATAAATAATTTATGGGTCAAAAGTTAATAAATTATAATTTTGGAAAATTGCAATTTGATCCTGAAGATATTAATATCTTTTTTTTATTAATTTTCAAACTAGAGACGGATAAGCTATCCGTCTCTATATATTCGGTTTATTCCTTTTTTTTATTCAGTTTAAACCTAGAGACGGATAAGCTATCCGTCTCTAATTGGATAAGCTATCCGTCTCTATTAGAGACGGATAGCTTATCCGTCTCTAAGTTACTTTCTTTTCCCTTTACTTTTAAAAAACGCGGTCAACCTTCAATCCGTCTCTAATCCGTCTCTAAGCCTAGAGACGGATAAGTATCCGTCTCTAGATCTGCTAGTGACGCGTGATTTAGAGACAACCATTTATCCGTCTCTAGAAGATTTAGAGACGGATATCCGTCTCTAGCAGATTTAGAGACGGATATCTGGTGTTTAGAGACGGAATGTTCCGTCTCTAAACTCAGTTTTTTTGTAGTGGTTTGTCTCAGTGCCTAAACGCTTTAATAAGCTCCAGGTGTGTTTTCTAAGATTAGCATCGGGGTCTCCATAAAAGCCAGTAAATCTCCATAAAGTATTATTACCAGATAATTGAACATTACAATCAATATGATTCTTACTGAAAGTACGAATAGACACAAAAGACGACTTGTCCCAGAGTAACGCTAAACCTCCGGAACGACCAACACTAGGAACACAAATGCCAAACAAGTTAAATTTCTCCTTAAGCTTATCAATCCCACGGTCCCCGAGCTTGGTTTCCATAAGAAAAATAAGATTGGGGCGAGAATCCTGGAGTAGATTCCCAAGAGCTCGAACTGTCCGAGGGTTCCCCAACCCCTGGCAGTTCCAACTTAAACAACTCATTGGACTAGGCGGGGTTGCTCGGCAACCTCCGCCTCTGGTAGTTTCTGTTCCATACGAGAATCTGGACGACTTTTTTTGTTCTTGTTATATTCCGGGTCTGAATCGGCAAGTTCCACTGCTAATTCCACGGATTTGGACTTACTCCCTGGAGGCCGGCCTCTTTTCCTAGGCACCACGCTCGCAGCTTCTGTAATTTGTAGATTTGGACTTCGTCTATTGATACGGACTTTTCTTGGTTTGGGCAGGGTATGACTATCGGCTTTTGGGCTAATTTGCATAACTGGGTTTATTGGATTGGGCTCGATTGATGATTGACTGACTTTGGTGGGTAAGGGCTGCCTGGGGATCTGGGTTAGACTCGGTGGGCTGAACATTTTAATTGGGCCAGGGGTATTAGGAAAAATGGGCTGGACTTGGGCGAGGTTAGGCAGGCTAAGGGAATGGACATTGAAGTCAATGTGGCCAGATGAGATAGTGGATTCATGTAGCACAAGTTCCGTACCTGTAACCGTATTCTCCTCTTCCTCCATAACTGATTTTCCTCTGTCTGTCTCCATAACTCCCCCATTTTCTCTCAATTTTTCCACTGGCACTTTCTCGGTCAAACCTGCTTCTCCATTATCCCCACTTATCCTCCTTGAAGAACTACCTGTCCCCACGTTCACCCCCCATGAATCTGCTCCCCTGATCGGGCCGGGTTTCGGTGTTGGATTGAAGGGAGATCTTCCGTACTGCCGCGCACCCAGTCGATTCAAGCTTCCTCCAATAAACCTTGGCTGCTGGTTGTTAACATGGCATCGCAGCCAATCCCCGTACGGTAGTTTATCTGTTGGCACTTCACCCCGCAAATCCGCAATATCGACACATCTCGAGCAATCCTTAACTAGGTGACCAAGCATACCACAGTAATAACAAAAGTTTGGAAGTCGTTCATATGCTAAACGAACAACAATTGCCTCCCCTCCAGGTCCAACTACTTGAATCCATCGCCTTAAAGGTTGTGTAATATCAATATTGGCCCGGAAACGAAGACCCAACATTCCTGCAGGCATATCAAGTTCGAGGAACGAACCCATCGCATTGCCTAGCGTTTCAGCCATGCCCCGATGCATTAACGATACCGGGAGTCCCGATGCTTGGATAAAGAAATCACTCGTATCCAATTTCACAGTGAGAGGATCTTCTTGGGCGGCCAATGGACGAAGGATCACCAAATTTTTATCCCAAGCCCACGGGGCCCGAGCTAGCACGCGGTCGCGCCCTACGACCAAACCAAATTTGCAGAGTATCCTATCCTCTCCCAGCGGCTGGATTTCAAATTCCCCAGCAAAACCCCAACTCGACGCCATAGTATCTTGGAAAGCCTTAAAGTTCGTCGGTTTGTGAGATAAAAAACGACCAACCAAACAGCGATCGTGATCAAAAACTGTCGTGTTCCATACCCCGGCAGAAACCATAACCTTGTTTGATTCTGTATCCGTCATACTCATCTTAGTCACCAACTCATCAATCAATGAATCCATGGTACCTCTCAACTAAATACTATGAGAAACAGGAAGAAGAATAGCAATCTGAAGCCTGTCAAAACAAACACAAGACACAAGAGACAAGCGAAACCAAAAGGCCAACGAGTATAAATAATGTTAAGGAGCAGGTTTATGGAAAACGGATAAACACCAATAACTACTTAGGAGACTAATGAGGAAAACAAAATTTGAAAAACAAAAAGCAACGACACTTAACAGCTAGATTCTAAACAGACAAGACTTAAAAATAGAATATGAGGAATTTCTTGAAGTAACACTCGGACAAAATTATCTGGCCTCACAAACCTCTCGGAATTTTGGGCGGAGACCTCACCGGCTATGGGAAAGAAAGGTACTGTGAAACGTGTGTAGGTAGACGGCAGAAGAGAAAGGAGGGAGCTGAGCTCACACTTGGCGAGAACCCAACCCGCTAGTCAGAGGAAAAAAGCTCTCAAACCAGAGAGAAAAAACACTTTGATATGATAACAAAAATGGAAACGAGAAGCTTTAAATGGGACACCCAAAATGGTAAAATGGGAAGCTTAATATGGGACTGAGGAAGTACTAATTCCAGCACACTCAAAACTTTCTTCTCCGCAAGACTTTGCCCACCTGCACCTGGTGTTTCTGCAGGAGGCGGCTTGGAGATAGCCCTTCAAACAGCTTCATTCTGCGGAACATTAATTCGCTTCTGCAAGTTCGAGGGACATTGATTCGATTCCATATGAGGACCTCCAGTTTGTTTATTGCCAATCTGGATAAGTCTTGTGCCGAAGAATTCACCCATCGACTCACCATCATTTTCACTTCACAATAAAGTTGTTCATCAGCAGTTTAGTCTCGAATTAATATCATAGAAAGTTATGGCGTAAGTAACAGGATAAATTCCCTACCAACGGTAATCATATTGTACCAGAAGTAATGAGCTTTCTGGACTCATCCATGAGCATGCAGATTAATTATTTTGGTCGCATCATGTCCTCTGCAGTCTACATCCAATTGCAATATCAATTTATTTTTTACTCTGTAAAAACACTAAAACAGTCATCGAAACCAATAAGATTAAACCACATAAACCAACCTCACTTCTTTCAACGGAGTATTGGCACACTATGAGTAGCAGAGAATCAAGATTAACGCAAATTAAAAGGCACTAAAAGAGACTCCATAGGGCCACATATCTAGCAATAGCATTACCTTGTGATTTTTCATCAAGTACCAACTCCATGTGACTCCATATAACGTCATTGATCCTAATTTATCACGAATTGGCAGAATCAGACCTCATTCATCAAGTGAGGGCTAAGGTGAACCAAGAAACAACACTATATAGTCCTACCCTGCAACCACTTCACTGAAAATTTGGAAAGTCCATCTTTCAGTAACTCAAAACTCACAATCACTGATTCACACACATTCAGACATTGTTGAATGCTGATAGCCCATAAAGATTTAATTCCCAATGAATTAAACACATATTAAGATATCTAATAAGTAATTTCGGAAAAATGTTGGTGATTTTAGTGTCATCAACTCATTTTAGTAGTAATGTGATTTACTAGAAATCGATGCAATATCACGTTAAGGCTCGGTAACAAGTTCGGGTGGTGCGGAGTGCATGCTTGGAGAGCAAACGTGCTATAAACCCAAGCGGACGGTCGCATGCTCCAAGCATGCGACCGTCTGGTCATGCAATAGGATTGGTATTGCTATTCTCCAGACGGACGGGTGCATGGTCTACAATGTGACCGCATGGTCCGTCGCACTGTGGACAGTGCATGTGGGGAGATTTGGCTTTGGAGAAGGCGGCCGCATGGTCGACCATGCCGCCGTCTGTCCTACCATGCGGCCGTCCCCTCAGACCATGCGGCCGCATGGTCAATCAGTTGTTGTTCGAATTTTTGGGTTAATCCAAAATTCGGTTATATAACCGCTTCGACTTTGCTGACTTCTATATAATGAAGACGTCGATCTCAGACACAGACACACGTTGACAACGATATCAACATTCTCTCTACGTTCTAATCAAAACTCATATTGTCTGATTTTTATGTTCTTCTCGGATTATCCCCGCAAGGAATTCGTGATGCCCGGACATTGAATAGGTTCGAATTATCTTGTTCGAAATCCGTTGTAGTTATTCTAGATTGTCAACATTATCATTTACATACCCAGATTCATATAAACACCAACAAAAAACACACCTACAAAAAAACCAGGAATGAGCAGAAAGTTTACGCACATATAGGTCTTTTGTGTTCGAGTTCCCCAAGCCTCCAGAACAAGAAATAGGAAGCAGCAGGTAAAAAGAAAAATCCAGAAAATAAGACAGGAAATAATAAAACGAAAGAACTAGACAAGTAGAAGAAAGAAGCAAGCACTTTTTCTTAAAGCTACTTAAGCAACAAGTTCAACTTACAAGTTTTAAGTCCCTAAAATTAGCATTAATTTGACCAAGTTCTAAGAATGGTAAGACATCACTTGCAAGACTTTGAGATCCTGCAGAACTGTAAGTTCTCTTGGAATGGATTCGGTTAGCTTGTTGTCGTTTACTCGCCTATTCCATTAACTCACAAGATTAAATCACCTGAAAAATGAATCATTTTTAAACAAAGAAACTATGTAACATAAGGTAACAAGGATTAGCCTGATTGCTTTCTACTCACAAGAATCTAAGAGACTTCAACTTCGCAAACGATCTTTTGAATCCTTTGCCATTCTCATTCTTGGTCAGTTTCATTCACTTTCGAATGGATGAGTAAAGATCCATGCTCAAAAGATTCTCCAAATTGCATAGCTCTTCCGGGATTTTGCCTCCTAGTTATTTTTGTAAAGGTCCCTATACACCATTCGGAATCGAGACTCATTAGATCAAGTGACAATAAAAATAGAACAACTCAAAACTAAAAACAAACATTGACGTATCATAAAAAATAACCGATAAATCGTATCAAACACCAATACACTATAATAAGAACTAATACACCGTAATAAGGATACACTACAAGCAAGCATTGATACGCTACAACAAACCATGATAGTACTGTGATAAGAATTGCTTCATCGTAATAAAGGATGGGTACATTACAAAAAAGCAATGATACTTTTTAATTAACAAGCACCGGTGTACGTATCATAATAAAGAACAGATACACCGTAGTAAGAACTAATGCACAACAACTTAAAAATAAAGAAAATTTACAAGTTACTCATTCTGAAACAACGAGGCTAGAGACGCAAGAATTATTTGTAATGAGTTCTCAACGAGGACTTTGTCGAACATCTGGTGATAAATTTAAATTCAGACTACATTTACAAGAAGGAAGAATATAGCGCACCTTAGTCTTTAAAATTTGAAGTAGTAGCTAAAGAACCGGCCAATCACTTCTCGACTTGCAGAATCAACATCAAGCAACTAAAATTTAAAAGGCGAGGTTTACCGTGCTTATCAGTTTATGTTAGTAAAGAAACTGATTCTCAAAATCACAATAACACGTTTATGAAAATCACAAATCAATTCAAAATAACCATATCAATCTGTAATCATCTCAACCTGTCACGAATCATCATGATCACAACAATCAAACCATTCAATTAAAGCGTGAATCGATTCATAGAGGCAATGATTTATATACCAGAATTTCAAAATCTCCATTAATGGAGTTTAACAATATGCAGCGAGCTTCCATATCGTCAAATCTTGCCTTTTGGACTTCAAATCAATCTTAATCGTCCTAGATCGATTGTTGATTTTTAACCCTCAGGGTGTTCATTTCCACACATACAGACATCCATGGAAATCGATTTTCAGCTCGAAGCTTAAAGAGTCATTTTTCCAGCCATCATTTCTGGAAACAAAGGAATAAATCAAATTGAATGTTCAATTCTCAATTTCTTTCGATGAGGCTTAAGTGCCCCTGAGTGAAAGTGCGAGGAAATAGAATTACAAAAGATAGACATAAATAGCAAGAACCAGTTTTGTATTAACAAAATGAAGATGTGAAGGTGAATTAGATTCTTGCTCTAGTAGGTCAACACGGTACGCGAATTATAATTCGGGTTGTTTTGGGCCTTTTGGCCCGCGAAAATTGACAATAGGATCTGACATTAAGGAAAACAATTTTCCCCATGATGTGTCAAATCGAATTTTGAATTTATATTTAGCCGGATTGCTTACTACAAATTCTAATTTGTGTAGACATTTATAAGTTAATCTCAGAGGTCATCTATAAGGACCCAATTAAGCTCCTACTCGGTATTAACCCTACAATTAGTCAATTTAGTTGACCTTAACACAGTTTATGGATGGGTTATGATGATTCGTTGTTGGTAACAAACAATTAAGTAAACTAACTAAATCAATTAATCCTTACTTAATTTAATGGTAAGTTGAAGCACTAAAGTAACTTCTCTGTTGAAGTGAAAAACTGTGATAACTTTGTGGAGGTTGGTTCGACTTTTGACTTTTAAAAAAAAAGTTGGAACTCAAAAAGAAAAAAAAAACTGTGATAACTTTGGGAGGTATTCAGTTTGAAGGACTGATGAAATCTAGAGGAGAGTGGAGATTAGCGACTAAGTTTATTTAGGTGGAAACACTTGAAAGGTTACTTGAGGTATATCATAGGTTTAGCTTGTAATTCCTTGAGGGAATTTCATTGTTTTGTAGTTAGCTGCTGGCTGTAAAAACTCATACAAGTTCTAGTGAATTCCATGCTGGAATAGCGAAGTGGATTAGTGGAGGAATTACATCATTCTCCGACACCACTATAAGTCTCTGTGTTCTTTATTTTAGCATTACATATTATTTTGTATTGAACACTTAGCACTATAGATGGCGTTCTTGTTATGGCCGGTCTATATATTTGAAAATTTATACTTCACTATTATTTTGTGAATTTAGGAGATTAATTTTTCGCATCATATCATTAGACACAATTAGTACAACACAAAAGCATCAACTTCAACTGAGGGAAGCAGATGCAAGAGTGGTACTTGGGGATAAATAGGAAAACGCAGTTAAGCATATATGAGTACAAACAGAAAATGAAAATAACTTTTATGCCTGGATTCACGAATCGATTTTTGCTTTGTAATAAGGAAATTTTTATAATATTAATAAAATATTATTTTCCCGGAAGATAATTTTCCACTGTCTTCAAGGCTCTAACACTAAAAGATCCCAGTACAATTATAATTAGTGGATCTGCTAATCTCATGGCTGGTTTCTCCATCAAATTCCAAACATGTAATCGTCATGCGGCTAATATTAACTTTAAAAACAATAAGATTAGTGGAGAAACATTGAAGAGACTTCAAACGTTCAACATTAAAATGAATGATACCAACATATAGTTAACTTAACACTACTCTTATATCTTATCTTAGATAAGCACGGTCAGTGACTCACTTTGGCAATTATGCTACCAACTAATCTCTTCTCTTCAGTGATGATGCTCTACCAAGTCATGCCCAGCCAAACCAAAACAAACATCAACATTTTTCTAACTCCTAAAACCTGCTATATTCTTCAGTCAGCATGTACATCACAAAGTTATACCCCTTCTAAATTTTACAATACTACTTTTGAACCACCACCACAAAGTGAATTTAAAAAAAATTCCACTGTTTCCGCGATGGCCGGCATTACATCTTTGAAGTACACATCATTCCTCATACCCATAGTATCCATAGAGTTCCTTGGCATATGGCCCGACCCACAACTGAGAGATGATTACTGCCTTTAAACTCTGCAGATTCCAACCAAGCACAAACCAAAATTGTAGATACAATGATGCTTTTATTCATTCAACATCAACCCAACACCAGCCCCAATACGTTTCTTGTGAAGCTACAGGTCAAAAGGAGGTGATTAGTGGATTCTTCAGCTTCCCTGCACAAGTAACAGTTGAATTTGATTTCAGAATTGAGAATGACTCTTCTTTTCAAATTAGCTACAGCTGGTATACTGTCTCTAGCAGCACGCCACGTGAAAATATCAACCTTCTTCAGTGGTATTACTTTCACCGAAACTATCTTCATCAAATTTGGTTGTTGTTCTTTTACTTCATTGAGTAGTTGTTCTTGCTGCCAATTCTGATTTATCCAGTTGCTTGTACCCTTCGCACGTAGTGTATGTATGCTGCCATGCTTTGAGTATACAAGATGTGTGCAAACATAACTAATAGCAACTAGAGCAATCAAAATATCATCATGAAGTTACTAAGTTATAATTTCATGAGTAATGACAGTACAAGAAATGAGAACAGAGTCGACAAATTGCACAGGGAAATGGTGACATATGATAAGCCAATTGGTAGTGGAACTTATAAGCAGGATTTGGCAATATCGTGCAAATCCTTAGATTTTCATTACCGTAAAGAAAAGACCAACTAAAAACTGATCTACATCAACTAAAATTAACATGTAAACTATATCACCTTAAGTTAGTCATGGAGCCTAAAGAAACGTTCTAACTAAAGCTGGCAGTACCCAAGTCCTGACATGCAGACTATATATGCAAATTGCAACCTTATTGTCAAAATGAAATAAATAACCCAGGCTCTCATGTTAGCTAACTTTTCCATCTGTAAACTGAAACGCAATCAACTGCCAAAGTTAACTGTTGTTTAAATCATATTCATATCCATATTATTCGATCAACGAAGATAAATGATTTAATACGGAAGCATTGAACAGGAGGGTAAGAGACCAAAAAGATTTACATTCGTCTTTTGATTAAGGAAAACATCACGTATAACCAAAAACAAGCAATCTTCGTAGAATTTAGTTACCAACATAGTAGCAAACCTAAACTAATGCTTAGTTACCAACACACGTCATACCAAAACTGGAAATAATATTGATTATAAGAAGTAATTCTGAACATAATTGTTACCTGGGACCGGATGAGTGAAGAATTGAATTGGGCATAGCATATTCATAGAGGCGTAAGTCGGCAGCCAGAGGCTGAGAGGCAGGCGGTGGGGCGGCAGCGTGAATTCCACTTAGGTGAAGATGGAACACAGCCGTTGAATTAGGCGGCTAACAGGCGTGTAGGATAAGCATGTAGAGGCGGAGGCCGTCGAAGTGGAAAAGTAAAGGATCGACGGAGGGAGGACGGCCGATGAGCAGCACGTTGGTAAGGGACGAAAGGAGTGCCGTTTCGAGCGAAACGGTGTCTGGGCGAAGAGAGAATAGAATGAAACGGCAATAGTGAAGACACACACGCACTTGTTACTATTCATAAGGGTACGCCAATTATATGTTTGTCTAATACAAGGAAAAATTGCTATTAAAGACCCTTTCATGATTTACATTTCAATTTTAGACCTAGTCAACCCAATTACATTCAATTAGAGACCTCATAAATTGATCATGGTGTATCAAGCTTTGATATATGATTGAAATACTCCAAAAATCTTCCATCTCCTCTAGTCCTTCAAGTATTAGTATACTGTTTTTTTTTTTAACAACAAAATTGTATTTTATTAATTATACTGTATAATACTTCTTTCTTCTCTCTAAAATCTAAATCTCAATTCTTTAACAAATTAAAACCTTCCCATCTTCTCTCTTCACCTCAATAACCCTAACTCCTCCCTCCACCATCCATGCCCGCCTCCTCCTCCTCTCCCACCCACTCTACCACAGTCCTCTTCTTCGCTAAAACCTCCTCCACAACAGCCTCCTGAAGTCAATTCATGGAATCTTTGTAAGATCTTGACGTAGACGTACGGAACAATGATCCGCCTCTCGAACATTCTTCAGCCTAACACACATATTCAGCAGAACCTTATGTATCTTCGATTCAGTCTAAGCATTCAAGCTTCAGCTTCTACCTTTCGCAAAACAGACATATACCCGATACATACACAAAGATTAACGCTTTTTAAGACTTGATATCACATTCACAGCATAAGTTTTAGATATCATATCATAGTATTAAGGGTTTTGAACATACTATTTAAATATCTTTATCAAAATTTTAAGATATCAGTCTAACAATAATTATACGAGTTGTGTTAATTCGGTGAGGTAGATATTGATAAGAGATTAAATAAAGAGTGAAAATAATATAATGTGGTTTAATTTTTTTTTATAAACGCTTGCCAAATACAAGTTATATACTCCCTCCAATCCGTTCTTTTACGACCTTTTTAGGTTTAACCTTTTTTAATTTTGACCTTAAAAGTACTTTTTTCAAAGTATAACATATAAAAATATAATAAAATTATGTTATATAAGTGTAATTAACTATTTTTATAATATAATTTTTAAATATCTTTTAGTTGTATAATTTTCGAGTAATTCGTGGTCAAAGTTAAAAAGAGAAGTAAAGTATAGTTAGGTTGTAAAAGGAGTTTATAGGTACATTAATGACAAGTAAACCTAAATAAACTTAAACCATAAACAATTAAGCATTAACCATCACTTTGTACCGACAATATGACTTGAAGAAGATGTTTGTAAGTTTGGGAGAAATTATGCACACATGCAAGAGGTGGAGACTAGACCGGCCATTATTGTACTATTCTTCAACAAACTATGATATTAGATTGATTTGATCATTTGATGTATAGCTGCATGCTACTAATTGTTGGTGTTAATGTTTCTATATATTGGGAAAATATACCTCGTATTTTTAAAAAATCCACTTAATATTATTGATGTTAATGTTAAAACAAATAATGTTTATTATCAAATATTTGATATTTATGATTAAATAGTTGATAATTTATAAATAGTTGATGTTAGTGATATAATAGTTCATGTGTAATGTAAAATAATCGATTATTTCATAACAAAATAGTTGATGTGTAATGTAAATAGTCGATGTTTCATGGTAAACCGTTGATGTAGTGCAAAATAGTTAATGTTTATTGAAAAATAGTTGATGTTTATTGTTAATAGTTGATGTTTGCTGTAAATAATTGATGTTTATGTTAAAATGGATGATGTTATTTTGTAAATAGATAATATTTTTAACCGGACTTTTTGAAAATACCACATTTAATAGACTTTCCCAAAAGTTTCTCATGTTTCTAAGTATCTAACCGCACTCTCGAAATAAACCTTGATAACCTTAAGCTTTCAAAGTCATGTAGTGTGAACTTATGTATATAGAATCAATTACATGTAAAAGTGGAGTGATAAGGAGGCCAAATGATAAAAGTGTTAGAGTAGCGTAGAAGAGGTGGTGTGATTTTCAGTTATAAGTATGGTGAAATTATAATTATAAGGTTGGTATATAATTTTGTTTTTTTCTTTTTAACCGAAAAAAAGTATTATTATTATTATTATTAAATATGAAACACATTTACAAGGTTACAAGTGCATAGCTCCATAACAACTTTGAAGGAAAAGGATAATCACCAAGATGCAAATTATCAAAGAAGGTTAGTATAGAATTAATGTAAGATTAGAATAGAATTATATTTTCGGTTTAAAAAATCTTACTTGTAAAAGTGTTGTGTTAACACTTACTTCTAATCAAATTAAAATTCATTGATTTGATTTTTCAACTGTCAAGTCATTTTCCTATTAAATTCTAGCTGCAGGTACAATACAAAGATTAAAAGTCATCACGTTTTCCTCGTGCCGATCTCGGTCTTTTCACTCCATTCAATCTAAATCTAGATGTCGAGAGGGGAAGGTAGGTATTCAAAAATGTAAAACCCCTCAAATCAAGTTATATACATGTAACACTAGATTAAAAATCAACCTAATCTATTACAAATAGAATTACGTCCAACCCTCAAATTTAATGAAAAATATGAGGAAAAGAAACCTTAGATGTGTACAATTACGTATGTACTAGCAGGGGCGAGGCCAGGATTTTATTCAGGATGGGCAAAAGTCAGGGAGAAGCCAAATAAAATTTCCGTCCCGTGCTAACTTTAAAGAATCACCGAACATTTTATAAAAATTGTGAAATATTTCATTTAATAATCGTCATTTTAAATGTGTATCGTTCACAAGTTTATTTTTAATGACTTTAAGTAGTATTAATGGGAAATCTAATTTATTTTAAGAAATAAGTTTTTAAAATATGTCGGATTCTACAATTTTCTCTTAATGAAATACTAAAAGGTATTTTATTGAATATTACAAATTTTCAAGGATTCCGCTGGTGCAAAATAATTTTTTAGGGGATGCAAAATATAAAAATATATATATAATACTAAAAGAAGAAAAATTCCAGGGGGGGCAAGTGCCCCCGCTCACCACTATGTGGCCTCGCTCATGTGTACAAGATAACGAATCATAGTTCAGTTGGTAGTACGCTTCACCTCTATTCATTAATTCGGAGGTAGTCATCCCGGGAGAAAATGACAACCATATATTATTAATACGGTGATTTGTTCAAACAACCTTTCTATAACTGTGATTCTCTAATTATTTACAATGAGTAAGTCTTGTGAAATAATTTATCTTCATTGGATTTGTGACCATGTAGAATCAAATCCAGCTATGACTATGAATGATTCTAGGTCAGTCAATTGTGATATAATCTGTTACGTGGTGGTATGTAAGTAAAATTTATTAAATGTTAGAGGCGTAATAGATATATAAAACTCCAAACCGGATTAGGAGTGAAAGTAACCCCAACCCAATGTCTCTAGTCTACTTCTGTCTCTGACTTAGCCAGAGTTTGCTCATAGAGTAGCTAGAGACCTAATAATGGAGATGAATGTCTCTACCTGGGTCACATAATTCTCGATGTTTAGAGTTTTTCTGGCGTTCCGAGCTCGCATTTGCGCTCCGAGCTCGGGAGCTCGAGTAAATCGCGCTCTAAGAATCAATAATTCGCGACCTTAATAATATGCTATATAAACAACCCAAATCCACAAACCCTTCTTTTTTCTTCATTTTTCCACAGCAACCAAAAGATCTTGTCGTCACTTTCTTCAAATTCTGAAATCAATTCCAAACACTTTCTTCATCCATTTCTCTCTAAAATTGTTTGAGCATCTCACTTGAAGGATGTAAGAAGCCGGATTTTGCAGCTAAATTGTTCGTATTTCGAAAGTGAGAAGATGTAAGTATGCTGATCAGTAACATCTTGTTGGTAGAGCTTTTGTAGTTGCTCAACTATCAACACTTTTGGAAATTTTTAATATTGTCACATTGGTGATAATTTATGAAATATCAAATTTGGACTCAATTACTAAGTACTCGGTGTTTTATATACATATATATTGTTTAAAAAATGTATAGTAATTAACGCTCTATCGACGCTCCCGCTCCCGTTCCCGCTCCCGTTCCCGCTTTCGCTCCATGTGACTTAGCCTTCGGGCCTCACCCACAAGTCCAACAACCCGTTAAGTTTAGCCGTCACAAAAGGAAAATAAATATAAAATAGAGGCAGATTTTTACTGGCCCTTTCTCCGTCTATCTCCTTCCCTCCCTGTCGACGATCCCAAAATACTGTATACCTCGGTGGATCGGTTAACAGTTAATCCTCCCGTTCACACTCCATCATCCTCAGATGTATCATCCCACGAGAGGTGGAGTTCGCGGTGGCCGCGATCGTAAGTTCTCCTTTTCTCCTCCCCAATTTATCTGAGTCGTAATTTCTAGGGTTTCTGATTCTTATCCTTATCCTCGTCTCTAGCTCCATGTGTTAATGATCGATCCTTTTCTGATTACAGTTCCTCTCGTAGATTATATTTGTTTGCAAATCAAGGTTTTCTCTCCTATCACTGTGTTAGATTGTTGTGGCATGTGATTCCTTATTGTATATAGCAATTGGGAACGCAATAGCTAATATTTGTTTATTTTGCCGTGTAAACAACTTTGGAAACTAAATGATTTTCTGTTGGCTGTGTGAGTAAGCACCATGAGCTTCGGTCAGAATTTCAGGATTTGGGGCATGAACATGAGTTTACCTAATAATCTTGCTGCATATTTACAGTTTATTTGCAGTTCTATGACTTAGTTATTGGAAGAGTTAACAACCGCAAGATAATTTACAGGTCTTAGTACCTGGTGCAAGTCTGCAAAAGTCTGATTGAGCAGTTCAGCTTGTTGCTATATATACACCAACTTATGTATTTGAGAATAGAACCTATGTTTCATGAACACAGGTGTTATGGTCTATAGCATAAGCCAATCTATATATAGACGGTCTACAGTCTAACGTAACACTTTGTCGTGCAACTTTTGTTAAAGTGTCCACGAAATTCATGGTTGTGTGCTTCTGGTTCCATTGTGATAATATGCAATTACTTATTTCTTTGTTTCATTCCCAAATTGGACGGAGTTGATGTTTCTGGGCCTTACTTTCTAAATCTTGAGCTTTTGAAGTCAATGAAATATTTTTTGTTTCACTTTCTTCAGCTTCTCATGCTGTTTGTATAAGATGTTCTTTTCATTGGCTTCACTTACCAAATGCCACTGCATGTATCCTTATAAGCTTGATGTGATGTGGATGTAGTTATGCCTTTCTTAACATTTCATCAAGATTCGACATTCTGCATCTGATTCCATCCATTTTTATTTCTTTAAGGTTTGAAAGTTTTTTTTGTGCATCTAATGATCATATGTTGTCCCTTGTGCAGAATTTAATTGGGATGATGTCAAAGTTGATAAACATAGAGAAAATTACTTGGGCCACAGCATCAAGGCCCCTGTTGGAAGATGGCAGAAAGGTAAAGGCCCATACCTGTCTCATGGTTTATGCTCAATATGTGTTGAATGGCTAGTGGCATCTGCGACTATACTTATATTACTTACTTTTTCATTATGGAGCTTTAGTAAGTTAATAGGTTTGCTACAAGCTGATGAATATTCAATGACTAAAGTGAATGTTTTTTCTTATCCAGCATGTAGTAGTATCTTATACGTTACATCAATTTTGTTTTAACTGAGACCTTCCCATTATCATGTGCAAGTGTAGCACTGTTTTATTCCTTTATAGAATGCATGAGCTACTTAGTTTCAGAATTCAGAGTATTAGATTTAGACAGGACATTTATGCTTTATTTCATGGGTTCTGTGTATATTATTCCTCTTTTATTTCCACGGGTTACGTTCGTTGACTTCATTGCTTCATAAACATTTGTTTGACACCACTAATTGGTCTGCAGTACATAATTTGGTCTGAATCATTGTACTTGTAGGGAAAGATCTCCATTGGTATGCCCGTGATAAAAACTCGGACGGTTCACAGTCGGATGCTGTTAAAGAAGAGATAAGAAGAATCAAGGAAGAAGAGGAGCAAGCTATGAGGGAAGCTTTGGGCTTAGCTCCAAAGCGTTCAGCAAAATCGCAAGGGAATCGTCTAGACAAACATGAATTTGCTGAACTTGTTAAGCGGGGTTCTACTGCAGAAGATTTGGGAGCTGGCCATGCTGATGCGGCTCAGGTTCAGGGTTTGGGATTTGCAAGGTACGAGAGGTTACACTTGATCATTCTGTGTTATTCTCTGTGTATATTTCTGGGCACTTTTTTTAAATGACTATCCATTTATTTCTCTTGGCATGTGGGAAGTGTCTTCGTAACTTGTGGAATATTTCCCTATACTTGTTTGTTTTAGAGGAAAAAATTGGTCTAAAGAATACAATACAAATGATATTATTTTCATTTTGCAGGGGGACTGGGCCTTCCAATGATTTAAATTTGCCTCCACCTCCCGCTGTGAGACCTGAGTCAGCTGTAAAGATTGCATTGCCTAGTGCACCAGCAAGAAATGATAAAGAAGATTCGGAAGATGAAAGTAGCAGAAAGAAAAGGAAGCATGATGATAGGAAGCGTGAGGATAGGAAGCGCGAAAAGTATGAAAAACGTGAGAAGCATGAAAAGCGTGAGAAACGACATTCTCGTGATTCAGATGACAAGAGAAAACACAGCAAACACAAGGAAAGGAGAAGGCACGATTCGGATTGATTGAATCATAGGTCTCTTGGATGAGGAACAGCATTTGAATTATGCAATTTGCCCTTCTCTATTAGGCATATGGTGAACAGATTCTTGTCTGTAGTGATGGGCTTGTGTGTGGTATCAGCGTTCAGCTACTTCTTAGTCTTACCACATATGATTGATTCTTCGACTTTGTTTCGTCAAGTCAATCTGTACTATTGTATTATGCCGTTCGTGTTTACAGAAGAAGCAATTTACTTTTGTAATGGATTGTAATGAAGGGTGGTTCTCTATGTCACTACTCAAATTGGACTCCATCCTTGCAGTGTGAGACAGATGGAGAAGAAAATCCCCTGAATCATTTGGGATGGAGCAAGTAACTTTTAAGTATATCATTTGGGATGAAGTAAAATTTATTTGGTCATTATATAGCCAATTTCTGAAAGAATGATCACAACTTGTGCTTGATTTAGTCATTTAGGTATTTGATTCGTTTAAAAAACAATTAGGTACTTTATTGTGAGATGATAAGTCACTTGAATTTTATAGATACGTTCAGTAAATTTGGATAACAAGGACAAGCTATTGACCGTCTCTTAGTAAAAGTCGAGTTAGAGGAAGGACAGTAAAAAGCAATGCCATGAAAGTTGTCGATGAAGTTGCTGAATGAGAAGAAGAAGCTATCGTACAAGCCGAGGTCAAATGAAGTGTCCAAGAAGATCAAACACTGTTGGCGAATTTTTCTGTTATTCTTCTGTTTATGTGTTTTACCACCAAACATCGTACATCTCTTATTTGTATTGTACTTTTTATTAATAAGTGTTGTTCCATATAATCGTTATTCGAATATAAACCTTTTTTTAAAATACGTCTCTTTTCTATTATTAATACATTATGATCGCAGATTCTGATCGTATCCGCAACCTATTTTAACTTTTACGATGTCACTATTACGAATGGTCTCTTTTTCTTTTAAACACATTTATTTTCAATATCATAAATATATTGTGATCGCAGATTCCGAACGTATCCGCAACATATTTTTCACTAGGGATGGTCTTTATTACACAAGTTGATCCAATAAAAAAGGAGTGGGAGGTGACTAGTCGACACTCAATTATTATTACCTGCACCAAAACTACATAAACAAAGAGAGAGAGACAGTCATCTACTCCATTACTGTTCCCTGCTCCGCTACGCAACCATCATCACCGAGTACTGGTATACTATTATCACTCAAAATTCACAAACCCTAACACTCCGATCAATTCTCCAACATCAGATTCTTCCTTGATCCATCCATCCATTAAGCTTCAACCCATTATTCAATTTCGGGAACAATGGTCACCGCTAATAGAGAGATGGCTGTCTACTGCTTCGAC
>JAYMSL010001297.1:0-17836 GCA_036897195.1 Plantago coronopus
TGTGTAAGGCCCTGTTCAGTTCACTTTAATTTCAGTTGTGTTCAGTTCACTTTAATTTCAATTGTGTTCAGTTCAGTTCCGTTCAGGTTCATTCAGTTCAGTCCAGGTGTGCGTACAATATACTTGAATTCAATTTAAGTTCATTCCATTTTGTTTATAAATTTTCATAGATTTCCAGGTGAATTGAACAGAGTCTAAGACTGATTAAGAATGTGAAAGGATGTGAAATGAGTAAATAAGATGTTGTGTTATTAATTAAACCCGGTGGGTCGACCCAGAGCCTTACCGCGCCAGAAACCCAAAAGACCCGCAGAAACTCGTTAACCACTAAAAAGACTGTGAAAACTGCTAAAAAGCCGATGAAAATTTGCTAAGAACTCTACGAAACCGTTAAAAGGTTGATAAAAACCGCTAGAACACCGGGGTAACCCGGTTTGAACTAAAAGATAAACAAGGTTTTGATTATTTATGTTTGAGATTGCGTATTTGAACACTTATAATGTTCTAGTTTCCTCTACTCTATTAGTGTGATATTTATGAATGGTTCATGGTTGTAATTTTAATGTTCCAACTTCTTTGCTACTACTATTATATTAGATTATTAATGATTTTAATCTATAATTATATATTAGATTATTAATGATTTTAA
The DNA here is from genome assembly GCA_036897195.1 of Plantago coronopus. Lineage (NCBI taxonomy): Eukaryota > Viridiplantae > Streptophyta > Magnoliopsida > Lamiales > Plantaginaceae > Plantago > Plantago coronopus. The sequence goes on from JAYMSL010001297.1 coordinate 650, forward strand.
TCTATAATTATTCATTTTTAAAGGTGAAAATTAACAATTTTAAATATATCAATATTATTATTATTATATACATGATTTCGTATGTTTTGACCCGGGTTGACTCGGGGAGACCTCCGGGTTTTATATACGGTAAGGTGTTCGGGTCAATGCCCGGGTCCGGGTTTCCAAACACAGATAAGATGGTAAGTCTAGAAGGAGAGTAAAAATGGGGAAGTTATTTTAGTTTCTAAAGTAACAAACAATTTGAGTGAAAATGGAGAAGTTATTTGTTAGTTGAGTAACAAACTTAAAATAACAATTGTGTTTAACAGGAATACAGCCTAACAGGAAACATATAACACTCAGGAAAAAACCAATACTTGATTTACGACATACTATGTGTTTTAAAGATATATAATAAGCAGAAAAACTTACGTTGATTATTCAATTTTGAACTATTTATTGTTCAATTGAGTCCAGATTTTGGGACCAATTTGAAAATTTTCAATAAATAACTTGCAATTATACAATCCATGTTACTTACAACTTTTTAAATCGACCACATCTATTCCATCTTTTTTCTCCTGTTTTCGTAATCTAAATTTATAAAAATATGCTTATCAAAAAATAATTCCGACTTCACCAAAATAATCTCTTAGTTAATATCTACGATTTGACATCCATAATGAATATGTTTCGCGAAATTTTTATTTTGAATAAATAATCGAAAATTTCACAATTTTATCACACAAAATCACAAAATAAAAATAATATAAAACTTATAAAAAAGTGTCACAAATTACAACTCTATAAATCTACTTCATCTATTCCATCTTTTTCTCCTTTTTCGTAATCTGAATTTATAAAAATATGCTTATCCAAAAATAATTCCGACTTCACCAAAATAATCTTAATGTCTACGATTTGACATCCATATAATGATCATGTTTCGACAAATTTTTATTTTTAAATAATAGTCGAAAATTACATACTTTTATCAAATTTTTATTAAAAAAATGATTTTTTCTATCATATTACGCTTATTCAAAAATAGTTCAGATTTTAGTAAAATAATCTCTTTTAATATGTACGATTTGACACCAAGAATGAATATGTTTCGATAATTTTTTATTTTTTAATAAATAGTCGAAAATTATACAATTTATCAAACAACAATACAAAACAAAAATAATATAAAACCTATAAAATAAAGTGCCACAATGACATGAATATGCTTCACGTGTGTAACACGTGACGCGATTCTAGTCGAAAATAAGAATTTTCCAATAATTATTTTTAACGAAAAATAAAATACGTATAAAATTTTCAATTTCAGTTGACATATATATATCCCCACATAAAAGAAAGAGTCTCATTTCTCATGCTTTAAAACTGAAATTCACCTTGAAGCCCAAACCTCAAGTCACCATTTCAACACAGCACCAATTCACATCTTCTCTCCGTCACCATTCAATCCAACCAAGAACCGAAGATTACAGAGCAAATGGAGAAAAGCAGCGATGGATTTGTTCGAGCAGATCAGATAGATTTGAAAAGCTTAGATGAGCAGCTGGAGAGACACTTGATCAGAGTAAGAACCATGGAGAAGACGAAAAGTAACAACACCAACCAGAGTGAGTTTGCTAATTCAGCTGTCTCCGCCGCCGCCAGGTTCACCGCCACCACCGCCGCGCCGCCACCGCCCAGGAGGCAGCGGCAGGAGTGGGAAATTGATCCTGCTAAGCTACTCATTAAAACCGTAATTGCACGTGGCACTTTCGGAACCGTTCATCGTGGCGTTTACGACGGCCAGGATGTCGCCGGTCAGTCACTGCTTTAACTTTTCGACTTCTTCTATAATTTCCTGGCAATATTTTCCTCATTAATTATTATTGGTATTATTAATTATTGATAAAGTGCAATTAGTACAAGTATTTTTCCTTTTCTTCTTATCCTCTTTTGACCTTTTTGTTTCAGTTTTGTCACTTTCTTGATGTTTTTTTGCATTTTTAATCATTAAAGATCACACAAACATAAAAAGTTTTCTTTCTTAGACAATTTTGAGACTAAGTCTTGTTAGTCCTTCTCATAATTTGCCAGTGTTTGTAACAGGAGTACAAACTATGCATATTATTTTCAGAAGATTCAGTAGATTTACTTGTCTTTATGAAGTAGTTATCTGACCAAACTTGAATTATTTTTTCCACTATTACATGTGACCATGTATTACCATGATTCATGCACATGGCTTGGTGAAACATTGGATCCAATATGTGATTTTTTAAATTATTCTTGTCATTTATGGAGTTGCAAACAGTACTTACTGAGTTCTTCTGATTGGATTTGTATAGGAAAAAAACAAAGGATGATTAAGTTATGGGTGACTGATTAGTAAGTATAGTATATAGAAAGGGGCGATCTTGCCTGAAAAATAATAGGGTCGGTCAAATAGTAGGAAGGTGGAGTTTTTGAGGGACCAAGATAAAATGGTCTGTCCAATGGTAAATGAAACTAGTGGGGTCTTTTGTGATAAATGTATCATGCCTGTTTTGTTTGTAGGGTAGTGCCAAACTGCTAAGATATCAGATATGTATGTGTCTGTCCTCCTTTTGGTTAAGTTTTTCTATTTCTGATTTGTTTTTATGGACTAAAAGAGGGGATGAATTTCTTTATGCTTTACAAGTTGAGTTGAAGTGTGTAGAGAGATTGGGATAATAAATGCACTGTTATGTAATCCGTGACTTGTGGCACGGGTATGGATTGGGCATTGTGGTGAAGCATTAACTTAAGGCTGGTATTTCTGAACTTTCATGTGATTCTACCCGTTTCTTAGCCTCCTTGATGACTTTGTTTGTTCATCTCTCCTCTTAAGTGCAATGAAAACATGACCTGTTTTCTTGGTCATGTGGTCTTCTTTTCGCCGTATATGCCTAGTTCCCGAGTTTGTGTAGTTGTTATTTAGCCAAGATGTGATGACCAGGATCTAGTTTTATACAGTGAAGGATCTTGGTTTGTACCTGGAAATGCAATATAATAAGGCCATTTGATCCTGATCTGATCTGAATATAAATATACTGCATCCTAGTTATCAGCTGGTTTTTAGTTTCTTGATTGTGGGGCTTTTCTTTTAAAATACTACTACTAGTATGGTCAGCCTTGGAAAGTTTGAGGATTAATTTATGTGAGACGTAAGTAATCTAATCTATAGAATCTTGAAAAAGACAGTTATAAAAGTATATTATCAGGAGTCTGCTGTGTTGACATTAAAGTTCCAATGAGCAATTGACGTTTAGGTGGAAGTTCAAGACTAGCCTAAAAGTTTGACTTTCTCTTCCTTCTGTGGGGGCTTTATCACTAGAATATCGTGACTCTTTATGTCATGTGACTTGCTATATTGAAACTTCATCTTACTATATTGGATGATATATTCTATTTATACATCACAGGTTAAGTAAATGGACACAATACACATCCTTACTGAGTAAGCATAGGACATTAAGCATACTTGCATTGCTCTGCTGTAATTCTCTTAAAACTTTTTGCTGGCCTGGGATAATCTCGATTTAGGTTTTATAAAGTGGTTGTAATGTCGTTCTCGTAGTATTTCTTTTGAAGTTAAATAGTAAAACACTGCTTGAAAGGTAGAAATTGGTCTTTTGTTGATTGGGAACTCCTTAAATCATATGGCAGAGAACATTCGACCTTTTTCACTCTACTATGCATGTCCTATATCAATCATCTGCCACTTATCAATGTGAAAGTGATATGGATTCTCAACATTATTATGTGTGAAATATTTAAGTGCGAATATTATCCAACTTAATCATGGACTCGTTCCGTTAACTCAAGATAATGAAAAACCTTTAGCAACATTATCCAACTTCAGAGTGATAATAAACCTTGAGATTTTACAGTATGAATCTAGAGCTTTATTTCGGGTGGCATGAACCAGTTTTCTTTTACTACTAAGCCTTGCATTTTTGTCAAACTTTGGTCAAAATCTCTTAAACTTGAATCATGCTGTATCTTTCTTGATCTCACACAATGCTATTGGGTCTCCTGTGTGTCACATTTGAGTTGTAGAGTCCAGTAAACTAAACACTGCTCTGCTGCTGGTATTTGCTTGGAGTACTTAATTTACACATTTAACCAGAATTACTGTTCCTAGTGTTAATGATGTGGTGTCTTCTGGAGATCCTCAGTTAAGTTGCTGGACTGGGGTGAGGAGGGACACCGAACAGAAGCTGAAATTGCATCACTAAGGGCCGCATTTACTCAAGAAGTTGCGGTCTGGCATAAGCTTGATCACCCAAATGTAACAAAGGTACCAAATGACACTTTTACAAATGTACATAGGATAGGAACAGGTTCGAACCCAATCTGAATTGTGTGCATTAGCTCGAGTTCCTGATTGGACTGAACTATCAAGAGCAAGTATTATGGGATAATCTCTTGTTGAGTTTTGTGACCCATTGGTTAGAATTCGTATAAGCTCCTCTTTGCCTCTTGTCTCCCTTCTCGTAAGCTACCCGCTAGAAATGAACGAATTGCCAGACTTGAGTGATGTTATTTGTGTTTAATTTCTCTTTGTAGAATCCTCAAAGCATCCATCTGACAATTCTTATAACTCCTCTGCAGTTTATTGGGGCAACCATGGGCTCATCGGAACTCAACATTCAGACCGAGAATGGACATATTGGCATGCCTAGTAATATTTGCTGCGTTGTTGTCGAATATCTTCCAGGAGGTGCATTGAAATCTTATCTCATAAAGAACAGGAGAAGGAAGCTAGCTTTCAAAGTAGTAGTGCAGATGGCGCTCGATCTTTCACGAGGGTAAGTACCTTGCTCTTGAATTATAAGTGCTTGTTCAAGTACATTTTGATTTCTTTAATAATGTTACCTGTGAAATTGATGAGGGTGATAAGTTGTACATTCGGTCTTCACCATGAATAAGGCCATTTGTTTTGGTTTCATAGGTTAAGTTACCTTCATTCTCAGAAAATTGTTCACCGAGATGTCAAGACAGAAAATATGTTGCTCGATAAGACACGAACAGTTAAGATAGCTGATTTCGGGGTTGCTCGGGTTGAAGCATCAAATCCACATGACATGACTGGTGAGACAGGAACTCTTGGTTACATGGCTCCGGAGGTATGTTACCAAGATTCATGTACATTTTTATATGTATTAGATAGTCTGGTCAATTTTCTTTCAAGACTATTCATCACTTAATCATTTCAAATATAAGCCTAATTGCAATCAACTACTCCTGGTTACACTGCATTATTCTGGTGTTGTACTACTTTGTTCTATTTTCCTTCATGTTATTTACTTCTCTTGCATGCCAAGAGATAGTCTTTGCTATTTCCTTCAAGTACCAATACACTTTGTGTATACCTGCTATATGCTTGCTTATATAACATGAACACTGCAGGTCCTGAACGGAAGTCCGTACAATAGAAAATGCGATGTGTACAGTTTTGGCATCTGTCTTTGGGAAATTTATTGCTGTGACATGCCGTATCCTGATCTCAGTTTCTCTGAGGTGACTTCAGCAGTGGTTCGCCAGGTAATTGAAATTGATGGAGAAGCATAAAACCATGTGTTTGTTGTTCACATTGTTTTATTACATGGAATTCCCCTTGTTTGGCATAAAACTTACAAAAGCATTTAGTATTTCTTTCTTAGTTGCTTCTTGATTCTGATGCCCATATATTTAACAGAACTTGAGACCCGAGATTCCTAGATGTTGCCCGAGCTCCCTTGCTAACGTGATGAAGAGATGCTGGGATGCGAACCCTGATAAGAGGCCGGAAATGGATGAGGTGGTTAGCATGATAGAGGCTATTGATACATCGAAGGGTGGAGGAATGATTCCCGGTGATCAACAACAAGGCTGTCTCTGCCTGAGGAGGAAACGCGGTCCTTGAATATATATTATTTGATGCTTGAAATGATGAGCTGATGTACAACTAGGCTTCTAGTATAACTTACAATCTATGCACAGAAAAACTGTAATTGCTGGGCCAAAATATGTGATTGTGGTGGGAATATATAGGTTGATATTGGCAGGCTTTGCTGAATGTCTATTGCTTTGGAGTTTGGTGTAAATCTTTTCAGATATTTTCTTCTCAATTCATAACTCTATAACTAATATATTCATTTCTTCTTCTTTTATTTTCAACTTTTGCCCAAAAATAATAGGGGAACTCAAAAGTGGCAACTTTATATATATATATTCATTTCAGATTTCAATGTATGGTTTAAACATGGTCGAGATTGACTGTGATTTTGTTCGCAAACGAGTTGAATCTCAAGAAATCGATCCCGTTTGCTCCCTTTTGTGAAGGTTGTGGTCCGAGACCTTCATGCTGCGAACAAGATATATATACCTCCAAGAGTATTAGAGAACATGTTGAAAAATAGTGAATCTTTGCCCCAAAATTGTATGCTCTGTTTAGTAAAGTGTCTACGAAATTCTAAGAAACAAGCTAACATGAATCCCCTATGTATAATATACGCATTTGGATTTTTAAAACTAGAGGAACTAACCTGGATCCTGAAAATGTGCAAGTTCCTGGAAATATAGCAGCAATGAGTTGTCATGATTGAACCCGATCGGCAGCAGAGGGATTAGCAGCAGCAGCAGAGACATTTGGTAATTCGATATTTGATCGGTTCTCAATGTCTTGCCGGTTCTCACCTCCACTACCGTCTTCCTGATCCCATTTTGTGGTCTTGTAGTAGGTTGCATACATAATCAGCTGTATCAATCCTGATACAGTGCCCAATGCATTTGGTATCTAATCACACATGAAATCATTTTGTCATATCATATGATCATTCTGTCTGATTCTCAAACAGCTTAAGGTTTATTTCTTACCAGAAGGTTGGGATCAAAACAGATGAGCGAATAGGAGAACCAAATACAGCCGTTTAGAAAGTTGAAAAGTGATAGGTAAAATGGCATGTACTTGACACTTTTCGTCTTGATCACGCGTTTCTGCACTAAGTTTCATCGATTGTATGTTAATGATCACTCATCTAACTATCTCCGTGATGAATGAGTCAAATTGAATATGAAGTTGGTATCGATCAACGCACCATTACAGTCAAGGGTGATGTGTACATTGCAATGTTGAAAATGATGCACACTGTCCCCACTGCCAACGATCTCTTCTTAGTGCCATGGAGAAAAATCAGCGTTCCAGTGACGAATCCAGCCAGGAATAGCAACTCAACCAGCAATATGATCAGAACCTTCCGCTGAATGTAAATGACTTCATTCATTTTCTATCTTTTAAACAGGGAGTAAGAAGCTGGAAAATCAAACAAGCTAGCTTACACGTTTAGGCCAACCGGAGTAGGTGAAAAAGATGATGAGAAAGATTGATTCAATGGCCACACCAGCCCCGTTAATGGTTATGACAAGTAGGCTATCGGGATGAACAAAGGGCATGCCGTAGAACACCCACAATGCACAATTCATAACTGTTGCCAGATACGGATCTGGTTTGAACTGTTGAACTGATTTCATCTTAAATATTGTGACGAACGTTGGCCTGAACAGTTTTAAGCATTCAATTGAAATCAAAACATATAAATTAGAGTTCAAGAACCAGTTTTCTCAGAACAATATGGCAAAACTGGTAAAAGCTGTTAGTTTTCATGATATTCCAGAACAGTTTTCAGCTATGTGAAACTTATGTGCGAACATACGTACGCAGGGGAGAGGAAGAGAAACAAAGAGGTGACATTCCCTGCATAAATTGAAACAGCAATCACATTAGAACATCATGTATAAGCTATGTATCAGAAATCGAATTTAAGATAAGACTCGAATGATTACAAACCAATAATCCCGACGACGAACCTTGCTGTTTCTGCGTTAACTGCCATCTTTAAGTTTCAAAGAAGGAATGAATGGAAAATAGTGAGGAAGATTATGAACGTAAAAGTCGAAATGAGTGAAGACGGGAAATGAGTCGAAAACTGGTGAAGAATGAAGATGTTGTGGTACATAGAAAAATCATGAATGACTTAACAGAATTATGCTGAACAGGGTAAGTATGTTACACTATTGAGTGGTAGGAGAAAAAATCGGATATTTTTGTTTGAAAACAAAGCGAAATTCCAGGTTACTAATATTTACCCTGTTTAACAATTTAAATATGCATGCATGTTTTTAATTAGCAAATGTAATGAAGTCACCTCACCGTAATTATATATATGTGTTGAAAAAGAGTAAAAACTGCAAAAATGATAGTAACTATTTCATCTCAGAAAAATGTAGTAATGCTTGTACATTGTGTTGTAAAAGTAGTTCCCCCCAAATGCTAGGTTTTGTAAAATTCGATTTGAGTCGGATAGCGTAGATTTACACTTTTGACCTTATCACATTTCTGCAGTTCCTTCTCTGAGATTATCTTGGATTTTGGTTGTTTTTAAACAACTGGTACTGAACTTGTGGATGAGGAAGAAGTGTGAGCTTCAATATCACAATGAAGACTCACATTTTATTGATTTCTTGACAATCCATAAGAAAACATTAATACTAATAATTCAGTTTCACATTCAATGGATTCTTATTCTGCCCGGTCCCTCAGTTCTTGATGTTCCGGATGAACACCTCCCCGTCCAGGTGAACGTCCATTGTGATCGTATCGCCTTCTTTTACACTCCCGTCCAGAATTTTCTCAGCCAATGTATCTTCCAGCAGAGTTGTGATCGCCCTCCTCAGTGGCCTTGCTCCATAGGCTTGGTTGTAACCTTCCGCGATCAAATTCTCTTTCAGCCTCTTTGTAACCTTAACCTTCATATTCTTAGTATCTACGCGCTTGTAGAAGTCCAATAGCATTGTTTTGAGTATGCTCATCATGTGCACACGCTCCAAGGCCTCAAAAACGATGACTTCGTCCAGCCTGTTGAGGAATTCAGGCTTGAATTTTTCTTTTAAGAGCCTAGACACTTCTCTTTTAACCTCATCATGCTCACCCCTGATCAATAGTCCACCTATATTTGATGTCAAAATTATAATACTGTTCGAAAAATCAACCGTTCTGCCCTTTCCGTCTGTCAGCCTACCATCATCAAGAATTTGAAGTAGCAAGTTAAAAACTGCTGAGTTAGCCTTTTCCAGCTCATCAAGAAGGATTACTGTATGAGGCCTACGACGAACTGCCTCAGTTAGCTGGCCACCGTCTTCATGGCCCACGTAACCAGGTGGAGATCCAATCATTCGAGCAACAGAATGACTCTCCATGTACTCTGACATATCTATTCTCACCATAGCTTCTTTAGATCCGAAATATTCCTCTGCAAGCAATTTCGCTAGTTCTGTTTTGCCAACACCAGTTGGTCCAGTGAATAAGAAGCTCGCTATTGGCCTATTTGGATCTCGCAGACCCACACGTGCCCTGCGGATTGCACGGCTTACTGCAGAGACGGCCTCACCTTGCCCTATGAGACGGTTTCTAAGAGTCTTTTCCATGTTGAGCAGACGGACAGATTCTTCCCTTGAAACTTTCTTGACAGGAATTCCAGTCCAGATCGATACAAGTTCCTCTATGTCATCTTCGGTTATGGCATTGCTGAATTGGCCAGGCAATCCTGCTTTGTAAAGTTGGTAACGCGCACCAGCCTCGTCAATCAAGTCGATTGCCTTGTCAGGGAGGAACCGTTCACTGCAATTATCAAGTCACTCATTGCCTTAATTCTGGTGCCAATTTGTCTATGCTTTTAAGCATGTGTAAAGCAAACTTACCTGATATACTGTTTTGAAAGAAGAACTGCAGCATTTAGGGCCGCATCCGTGTAGGTTACACCATGATGAAGTTCATATTTGGTTTTTATACCCTTGAGAATGTCGATAGCTTCCTCCGTTGAGGGTTCAGGGACATCAATAGGCTGAAACCTGCGCTTCAGCGCAGAGTCTTTCTCAATATATTTCCGGTATTCTTCCAGGGTAGTAGCACCTACGCACTAAGACATAAAATACAATGTCAGAGATGAACAACACAACTATCTTCCTTACATGCCTTTGTTTTAACAAACTACCACTCTGATAAAAGCAATACCTGAAGTTCGCCTCTCGCAAGGGCTGGTTTCAAAATGTTCGCTGCATCGAGAGCATTACCTCCAGCTCCAGCTCCAATCAAAGTATGAAGTTCATCAATGAACAGGATAACCAAACCTTTACTGTTTTTTACCTCATCTATCAGCTCAATCAATCTGCCTTCAAATTCACCGCGATTTGAGGCTCCAGCAATGAGCCTTCCCATATCAATGTTAAAAACCTGCCAACACCAAAATAGATTGAATTAGATAATTAAACCTTCTACATACAGGCATATATGTCACAGCATCGGAGACATTCGATTGACCTTCTTTTGGAGAAGTTTCGCTGGAGCAGAGGCATTCGAGATCATTTGAGCAAGACCTTCTACAATGACAGTTTTCCCAACTCCAGGATCACCAATGAGGCAAGCATTGTTTTTCCGCCTCTTCAATAAAATCTGCATAGTTCGCTCAATTTCCCGCTTTCTTCCAATGACAGGATCCAACTTTCCCTGAAAATCATATTAGCAAAATGCAGATTACACAAACACAATTCTCCCAAGAACCATTTCAAAATATCAGTACATTATCAACTGACATTTCTTCCTCAGTATAAAAAATGTTCATTACCTTTTTCGCCATTTCAGTCAGATCAGTTCCATACTTTCGCAGCACCTCAACTTTGAAAGGGTACTGTTCAAGCTTTTCCATAGCTCTAAACTAAACCTTTTCTTCTTTTACTGCTCAAAGCAAGAACTTAACTATTATAATCCGATTCAATGAAAATTCTTAGAACGAACTGGGATTGAGGACTCTATTTATAATACACTTAGCAGAACACTAGTGTAAATCTGGTTATGATGCATGAATCGTTGCAGAATCTGTCATATATGTTTCTGAATGAATCAGGCTAGCAACCATTGATGTTCCCTAGAGCAATTAAGTGGCCGGATACTATTTTCTGGCCATTCTCCTTAAATTGCCAAAAATACAATTTAGATGCATGATATATTTCTTAATGAATTCACTTTTTTATGTTGCTGTTAGAGGTAAAAACCTTTCACCTTCCATTTATGTACGTTTTACTGTTATAATTTTCATGAAAAAAATTCACGTCGCAGATTTTGCTCCCTAGAAAATTCATCATTTCAGATGAATGTGCCAAAATGGCAAAATCCCTCTAGAATCAGATAATAATTGTAGCCAAATTTCAGAAATAAGATGAAGTGGAGAAAAGAGAAAGGAAGAATACTACGTATGTACTATTAAGTAACGACCCGACTACAAATCATACCAACTTGTTTGACCCAAATCATAAGTAACTGTAGCCTACTGAGGATTAAGATAATGTTTGTCATTGCTGAAAAAGCAATTCTCTATTTTGGAGGGAAAAAACAAAATTTGAGTGTTTTATTTCAATACTTCTGCTTTTGCATTTTTTTTAATAAAAAAAACAGGTAACCGTTGCTTTTGAGGAGCAGCCCAAGGGTTGCTTTTTCTTGCTTAAATCACTCCAGACCGCCTTCTTTTTCTTCCCGAATTAGCAAACACATCTAACATTTTCTCAAAATCAACCCTTTATTTTAATCACTTTAAGCAAAAGCAAGTTAAAATCAACTTTGACAATCAATGACAAACATTCAGTATCCAAATTCATTATGTCGGGTCCTTACAAAAAAACATTACTGAAATATAAAAAACCAGAAGAAATGATAAAAGAGTAAGTTTTTGTGAAAAATGTGATTTTTATGAAAAACATGAAGAACGGAGCAATGATACACTAGAACTGGACACTGATACACTAGATAAGTATTGATATACACTATGCAGGGGCACGGAAGAAACAATAATTAATCTACTATCCATTTTAGAACTGATACATTTCGTTTTCACGTTTATTCCATAAATAACGTTTTTCACCGGAATAATGGAAAAATGAGGAAAATATGGTAAAGCAAAAGGCTCCAACCAAGTGTGATCTTATTAGTCTTCTTAGTTTCACAAATTTTTGGGTTAAATACAGAGGACCCAAATTTGATTATTGTCACTAGTTGTTGAATTTGAATAGCTAATCACCAGTAATCACTCACTCAGACCAGCCCTCACCATTTGAATCTAGCCTGAATCATGTGAGCTTGACATAATCTACATCAAGTTGAGTATTTTAGTGTAAGAATAATTGCGACCATTACTTTCTTTAATGTTAATTCTACATACTTGCATCAGATGACATGCTTCTGATATGATTAACAACTACAAGAAAGCAAATTTGTAAGCCAATTGGAGCCAAATACTATTTTCAGTTTTTTGGTTTACCTACCAAACTCCCAAAACTCCAAACCTTTCCTTTTCCTGAAATCAATTTAAGTCTGTTTCTAAGGAAACGATCACGGCATCCGCTCATGTTTCGCGTCGGATGTGGATATGAATATGATCTTGTTCTTTAGGAGGAAGGGTTGTCATTTTGACAGGTAAATGCCTGGGGTAATGGAAATAATACTACCTACGGGTTTATTGATCACAGGTGTTGGCCTTATGGTTTTCATTCATGTTTGTGTGGTGCGGAGGGCCTTCAGGGATGATCCTTGGGCGATGGAAAACACTGTTCCGAGCGAAACAGGCCAGATGCCGAGCATGAGAGCAGAGGATATAGAGGAGTTGCCGTCTTATAAGTACAAGATGGAGGAGAAAGAGGGAAGAGATTGTGCAGTTTGCCTGGAGAATTTTAAGGCAGGGGAAAAGTGCAGGTTGTTGCCAAGGTGTAATCACAGTTTTCATGCTGAGTGTATAGATTCATGGCTGAAGAAGACTGGTGCTTGTCCAATATGCAGAAGTGGTGCTAAAACTCACAGCTTTGAAGGAAGTAGTGGTTTTTCTGGTGAAGCTGCAGAACTGTTATAGCGACAAAATTTTATGTGCAGGATTTTAGGATTTGTGTTGCTCACTTGTGAAAATCGTGGTCCGTTTACCTGTGATTTTTCGGAGAATTAAGTCTCGTGTTTTATGCAGCTTAATTCCAATAATCTGCTTATACTTCACACTTACTGATGGATGTAATCTGATTCTGTTTGATCTAATCGTTTCTGTTCGTTTATTTCATTTTTTGTTCTTTTAGGCTAGAGCATCTACCAGAAAAGGAGAGTAACTAAAACGAAGGAAGAAGGAAGAAACCCCAATCGGTTTACATACCCTTTTGAAGGACGAAAGTATCTTCTGCATGATTGCTCTACTACTACGTAATCTTTTGTTCAAGTAATAACCACTTCACACACAATGAACGATGTGAAGAATGAGTCTGGAAGTCTTTTGTTCAAGTAATGAGCACTCCACACACCATGAACGATGTGAAGAATGAGTCTAGAAGTCCAGGCATGAACATGCCCAATTTGCAATAGCCCATGGTTTACTTGCAAACTTTTGGCATACACAGTTAAATACTGTAGATTTACACGTCGATTCTTCTTCAGGAACTAAACAAGCTTATGGATATTGATGGAATTTCAACTTCACAGCATCTTCACAGAGTACAGAAAAGGCAGATGAGTATACGAAGTTTCGTTCACATGAAAACAGATCTACGTAAACACCTATCCCCTGCTGTACGAGCTATAATTACAAAAAACTTGGGTGGCATGAAAATGGAATATATAAGGTCTGACAATTATTAGTTTTTCTCTATGAATATAGCAAAATAAAGAAAATGTAGAAACATTTGGTTCTATGCATGAGACTTGACATGTGAAAACAAATTAGCAGGAAGCAACAACAATGAAATCAGTCTCTCACAGCATTTGAAATGAAATGAAAGCTCATTCCGATAGTTTCAGTTTCAGTAATCAAGACTAAAGATCACAGTAGTTTTTACTAATAACGAGGCACATCACTAAAGAGCAGAGATAAAGCTATCTAGAGAGTTGGCCTCATTTCTTCTCAGCATTGCATTCCAACTCCCTCCTGAGCTGCAGGGAGAAATCATCAGTCACGTCGTCATCATCCCAGTCATCTTCCCATTGCTGAGTTACCTCTTTTCCTTCTTTCTCATCCCACTCTGCCAATATCATATGGAATGGAAGCGAATCAGCAGAATTCAAGGGGGTGGGGGGCAGAGAAAACGAGAAAGATGGAGCCAATCAAGTTTCTAGATATGCACATAACAACAGGAGTAATGAAATTTCAATTCAAACAAAGGTCACCTACAATGACACTGTAGAAATAATTCTTGCTTGAAAGGATAAATAACATTGACATTTTCATATCATCATGTGAAAACAAACAAACACAACTTAAAAAAGTACAATACTCGTCAACAGCACTTTGGTTATCATAATCAAGCAGTAACCGCTAATTGTGCTAGATTGAAAAAAGACACGAAACCATATACCGAGACAGGGTAGCTAATTACTCACATATCAGAAAGACTACAAGGAAAGTTACTAAGTAGCATCAAGTCCTGGTTACTTTGTAATTACAGTAATAGAATTCAAATTTGCAATCACATTTTCAGCATGAAAGCATACTATATGCTTATATACAACCGTGTCTGGAAAGAATTAATCGAATACTAAATATTCAAGCAAAAAGTCCACTTAAGAGGACCTTAATGTTCTTTCACAAAAGTGTATAATTGCAAAAGTCGAAGCCAGAAACAAAAGTACAAGCTAAGAGATGAGTAAAGCAGTAGCGTGCACGAAATTTGGATGTTTACTTGCAAGAGGTCTCTTATTTGCAACACATCCATTTGGACTACTGCTCTAATTGAAGGCAGAAGATGTCTGGACTTACAAACACATGACCTTCGAACCCATAATTTTATATCTCCCTATCTAGTGTCTTGCCTAGAAACCCAAATACAAGTATTTACTTTCTTATACATGATCCTTCACGTTAAGGTACCACCTATAGTGTTATATTGAACTAACACCCATGTCAAATTGTCAATCATATGAAGACTCTCAGACACTAAATGAGCCATTCTAAGTTCTCTTAACTTCCATCTATAAACATCGCAAACTCCTAGAGTAGTTCCATACTGAACCTATTCCTCCCACTCATTCTATGACTACACACTACACCACCATATAAACAGACACGTGATAAAAGGAAACACCGGACCCCAAGGAGAAAGGACAAAGAAGAGTAATACTTCTCAAAAAAAATGTTTCGCTCGAGAACTGAATCTTTGTTTTTCATTCATGTATACCAAGAATCAACTATCACAATTGTAATGTTAGCCATCAAGTGAGCTTGGTTAGGCTGCAGCAGTGTCAACAAAGAAAACCTACATACTTAGCCAAAACTGACATACTAGGTCTTTGGAACGTGCCTGGTTAAATTGTATAAAACTGAGCAACTACATCCAATTGCCACAGGATGAGTACACAACAAGAAAACACCAAACAATGTAGAATTATGTATAATGAACTGCTTCTATGAAACTGACATCAGGCCACAGTGATTTCGTTTTAGGATGCCACTTTCAACACTGAAATAGATGTACATAATTCTATGCTGTTCGATCTTTGTAAGTTCAGATTCTAAACTTCTAATCGGTCCAATACAGATAATCCCCCAAAATGAAAAGCCACATCACATTATTCACATATAATCATCGCAGCTATTTAAAAAAAAAAACAAAAGAAGCAAAAGGCATCCGACTTCTAAACTTCTAACCAGTTCATACAGATAAATCATCAAAAATCAAAAGCATCCGCCGCGTATATGATAAAAGTTTCAGAGTGAATCTACCTTGATCAATTTCGAACTCCTCAAACTCATCATCGTCTTCAAATAGATCCATCTTAGTCTCCTCAGTCGCAGCCTTAGGTTGTTCGGTCGCCATCACAATCTATATACACAATAACAATAACAGACAATCTTAACCTAGATGTATAATAAATCTTGCACAGCACCTTAGAAATAACAAATAAATTAAAAAATCTACATCCAAAATTTCTAGCTATTTTCAACACAGTTCTTAACGGGGAAGAGGGATAATGAATAACAGATGCTCAACAGGCGGCTTGACAGAGTTGGAGGATCTATTCTTAGAATTATACGCTTGTTTAAGTACATTAATTTTTCTGTAGATCAAAACATTGAAGTTCTCCGGCCTAAGCCTAAGGTTCACATCCATTCTGTAAGCTAACTCATAAGTAAAACAAAATGTCGACGCCAACTCTTTCCAATATATAATTGCTATTTGTGAAAAGTTGAAAAACAGATTAATAAAAGCAATTTAGAGGAAAAGAAGAAAAAACAAGACCTAAACAAGAGAGAAAAAAGAATCGGAGAAAAGAACAAAAAAGAGAATAGAAAGAAGAATCTGAACAATCAAAGAAAACAAGAAAAGAGAAGAAAGAGCAATAGAAAAACGAGAAAGGAAGTCAAGAAAAAAAAGACGACGTTACCCCATCCTCTGACAATTGCACGGGCTGCGATAGATCAAAGATCACAAAAGGAGCCAAATAACGGAGAGAGGAAAAAGGAAATCCTACTTAATTACGAATCATAGGGAACTTTATAAGCAAGAAACGCAGAGAAAAGAAAAGGCGAATCTGGGTTGAAGTTGGAGAAGAAGTTGATGTCGCAAACGAGATAAAGAGAGTGTGTTGGAATCAGTTACCTTGAATTATTAGTATGATTGTATGACTTGAGAAGATCTGGATTGAAGTTGGAATTTGGAAGCAGGAGGGAGGAAGAGATGGAGTTTTGGAATTTGGAGGCGTGGATGGAGGATGAGCAGGATAAATCTGGTGTTGCTTGGTTTAAGTTTTCATGGGCCATTGATATGGGCCACGGTGCTTGCCGGGCTGAAAATCCTAAATTAATCAAACATTAATATAGTCTTAATTAATAATAAATTAAATTGTTAAGTAATGTTTAGGTTTATTTTTCATGATAATATGAATACATAAAATAATAATTTGCATGTTCAACATATTATATGAATATAAATACTATATTATAAATTAATTATCTATACTTCTATTTAAAAAAAAGGTGAGCTAACTTGAATGCACACCAAAATTTATATTACCTAAATTACTCCTCTAAAAAATTAAAAATAAAAGATTGAATTAATTGATAAAATATAAATTCAATTCATCTTCTTGGACACTAAAAACACTTTCACATTCATGAATTACTAAAT